>JAVJIX010000189.1:0-65000 GCA_036785185.1 Paratrypauchen microcephalus | reverse complement strand
TAGTTGGGATCAAGCTTTAATAGTATTGTAACTAATTGAAGCATACAGTAGATTTGGTAAATACAAAAAATCTGTTTATTATTTCCTTTTGCTTCTCTGTGTATTGCATTTAGACCAAAGCTCTATTATCGTCACCAACTTCCATCCTCTCCCTTCTCCTGCATCCTTTTTCTCAACCAACCACCACCACCACCACCACACTCGCCTTCACAACACCATAAATCACCTCTCAGGTCTTTCAGGAAGTGTTCCACTTTAAACTCCATACACCTTCACCAGAATAATATGAATAAATTCATCTCAGGAAATGTAAAAAGTAACAGTTAACTTGAAAACTTCCACTACATGACATCACAAGGTGGAACAGAACATTTTGAGCTTTGAAGATGTAGACAGACAGGATTATTCAAACATCTGTAAATGTTTTTGATGTGGTAAGAACATCCTAACATGTCTTAAAGCTCACAAGAGTCAATTTTGCGTAACATTGGACCTTTAACATTTGCCAATCACTTCTATCTATCCTGTAGAACATTTTCATATGCTCACCAGTCAATAGCACTTCTTAATAACTGCAGTGAAACATATCTGCTGTGGCGTCAATACCGATGCTAATGATGAGATGCAGTCCAGACTTGTGCTCTTGTCGTACAACATAAACCAATGATTCGTAAAGGCCGCTCTGTGACCCACGACGCAGCTCTGTCAGATACACTCTCCGACCACAGCATTCCGCCTGATTACCCCTCCACCCCTCCGCGCCCACACCAATACTCGCACCAATGACACCCAGGTAATTACTATGCACACCAGCCAAATGATAGCTTCTCAATGCTGCTGCTTAAAGGCGCTGTACCTGATTTTTACTGTCTTAAAGGGCCCATAATACCCTATTTTCACCTGTTATAATGTTGTTTCCACAAATATACCTGAGTTTTGTTTTGTTCATTCTCACATGTTCTCACATGTGAGTTGTTTTCTCAACCGGAAAACTGTTCTACCTTATGATGTCATGTGGTAATGACACCTACTGAAATAAATATAAAAGTTAAGTGTTAACTTGTTTTGCTCAAATACATGGGAAAAATCAGGCATGGCCACAGTAACTTTCAAACCGAGCCACAGCTGTAACTGTCAGATGTCCTTCATATGAATCACATCAAATAATAAACATTAACCCCCCCCCCCCCCCCATTAAATCACTCTTTTCAATGGTGGGACCCCTCTGCAAAGTGCTCTCTCCACAGAGCTGACGAGTGTGAATCACTTGCACGAATAGAATCTGCAGTGATAATCACATAAATAATATCCATTATTCTAACACTACTATTCAAAACCTCATTCTGCCCATTATATAAAATAAGTGCATTCCAGGGGCTAATTATTAATTTGGGTTTCAAAAGCATGAGTTCAATCCAGCTCCAGAACTACAGTCTACTCACATGAAAAGTGAAGAAATTATTTCACTTTAACCATCTGGACCAGTACTTGATCCTTAATTTGCTGTAGATTTTCAAAAAGCATATCAAAATGTCTTCATTGTTTTTGGTGAAAATCCTTGATAGTCAAAGCATATTCCTGAGTTTCCTAACTTTCTAATTCCATGATAAAGCAGACAGCAAATAGTTCATAGCAGTTCTGACAATAAGAGCTGTTTTAAACATAATTTGTACTGTACTACTTTTAATCTTTCTACTATATTACATGAATATAGTGTTCTATCTATCTCAAGATTCAAGATTCAAGATTGTTTATTTGCCATATGCAGAATCAACACAAGGTCATCAATGCAATGAAATGCTTAGGATCAGAAGAACCTTTGGCTCGCCGAGATAGTCAAGAAGTACTAAAAAAGTGTTGCAAAAAGTGCAGGGGAAAAGGTAAACAATATAATAGTTGAGATAGTTTCAGAATGATTCCAGGGTAGTGAGCTCCTCCCTGCAGCTAGATATAAACAGGGACTAACCAGCACTAGAACCAGAACTGAAGAAGCCTCTCGGATGAGCGGCGAAACGTCTTCAACCAAACCAACTTTGTCCAGTTGACAAATTGAACTTCTCCTTTTATCATGGATTCTACCTGGACGACTGAGGGACTTTTCACGCGTAAACAATATAATTTAAAAAAAAATGTAATAAAATATAATAAAATATCTATCTATATCTATATCTATATACAGTATATATAACTTTATAGCATTTGGGGGGGGGTTTATTAGCATTAAGTCAGCAGCTCAGTTAGTAGGAGCATCCACCTTTCTGAAGGTTGGCATTTTGAATCCTGCTCTCGTCATAAACCTCATTAATAGAACAGTCAGATCCACTCACCCACAGATTGGCGGTGCAATTCCAGCAACCCCAGATTAATGCTGTTGTTGTGTCCTTGGCCTGTGTACACTGGTGTATGAATATGTGTGTGAATGATGAGTGATTCCTTGCTGTAAAGTGCTTTGAGTGGCTTGAAGGTGGAAAAACGCTATATAAAAATTGGACTATTTGCAAGATTTTACTCTTTTTTTTTTTTACATCTTTTATTTGAGTAATCTCTCCATGCCACCAAGATGCATTTCCCACTGTGCCTGGGCTCCAACCCACAAACCTATCTCCTCTCACTCACATACCGCAAATTAGGCTAAAATATACATGTAATCTATCTCCTACAGCAAAACGGGGAATCCATCCAGACTGAAGTGCTAGAGCCTGCATGGCCCCTAAATCAAATGATTACATGTGCACCAGGAAAACCGATTCATTTATTTTCTGTCTCTCTCTCTCTGTCTGTCTCTCTCACTCTCTATCTCCCTCCCCCTCGATCTAATGGGGGCTTGTATACTCTTTTCCAGTGCTATGATCACAACCTGCTATTTCATACATGGCTCCTTCAGTGCGAGCTGTGGAGGTAGCAGGTCGGGCACATTGCAATCGGCTGTTTCATTATTCATTGTTCTCATTTTCAGCTGCACTCGGATTCATTTCTTTGCAGGAAGTCATCTAGAAAGCAGTGAATGCCCATATCCTGCAGTGGTGCTGGTGAGGGGAAGGGGGGTAGAAGGACACTATCAAAAAAGAAAAAAATGTATTGCGCAATTGCAGATTTGTTGACTATTGTTCATTTGTACTGGTAGAGGACATTTGGGGCAATATGTCTCCTTTGTTTACATTTGTATATTATGAAAGATGGCATGGCAATGGGAAGGTGTTTATACTTTAGTGTGGGAAATCAAAAACTGACTTAATTTAAAAATTTTGAAATTGGGAAAAAGAAATTCACTGATTTTATTTTTATTTTAAGAGTTTAAGCTTTGGACAACTGTCACAGCTTTTTCTCTTTTTGTACACACACCACGGGCGGCACCAGACTTTTTTGTTTTTGGATGAGCTATGGAGGTGCTAAGTTCTTCATTGGGGCTGCACACTTGTTAATGTTCATTTAGAGCAGGGGTGTCAACAGGGGTGTCTTGGAGGGCCAGATCCGGCCCTCCAAGACCTTTAATCTGGCCCTCGGCTGATTTTCTATTAAAGGTCCCATGACATGGTACTTCTTGATGCTTTTATATGGCTCCTTAATGGTTCCCTAATACTGTAAATGAATCCTTCTTCAAAATCAACACTCACTGCATGAGATATGACTCTGACAGTCTTCATGAGGCTAGATATGTGTCTAAAATGCTTTATTCTGGGTGTTGCTGCTTCAATGCAAATGAGAAGGACAGAGAGATTGGCTAAGGAGCGGGGGGGCCGGGTTTCCCCCGCTCCTTAGCGCAGCTCGGCTCCCTGTCTGCTCTCTTCCGTGTTTTACGCACGAAGACAGATGAGAGACTTTGCAATGAAAAAAAGCATATTTACACAGAAAATAAAATTAAACCACTGGTATTTCAGAGGTCCAGAGGGTCGGGTAAGGGACTTGCGAGCCTAGAAACACTCGGACGTGCCTCCAGGCAAATAGAAAAACGCATTTCGCATTGTAGCGCATTCACAGTCCAAACTCTATGGGCGGGATATACAGGGACGCTGAGCGGAGACAGAGGGAAGGGCTGGAGCTGCATTTGCCGATCTGACGTCAAAAAGGTGCCTTGTCCGAACTCGCCCGTTTCAACACTGGTTTTGTGTAACGCAGAAAAGGACCGCAAATGCTCAGTTTAGACATTTCGCAACTTTTAGCCATGGGGGGGGGGGCCTAAACAGGGTAGGGGAGCTCACATTAACATTCAAAAACCTCAGAAAGTGAAAATTTCATGCCATGGGACCTTTAAAAAATTATAATTATATTTTAATTTTCTATTAAAATGGTTTTCTGTGCAGTTTAGCATAGCAGCGTCTCCAGCGCCTCTGTACGTGGCCCCTCCCACCAGAGCAGCACAAATGAAGACTCGCCTCTTTCCAAATGCTCTTAAAGGACCATCGTTTTGACTGTCGACCGTGACACCCTCATCAGCAAAATGTCAAAAATGAGAAAAGTGGATGCCGAGTGCAGAATTTTCCAAGAAAAATTGACAAATTCCTATTTGTTGATGGAGGTGAATGGGAAACCTGTATGATTGTGTTGAAATTGCATTTTTCTTAAAGGTCCCATGGCATGAAATTTTCACTTTCTGAGGTTTTTGAACGTTAATGTGAGCTCCCCTACCCTGTTTAGCCCCCCCATGGTTAAAAGTTGCGAAATGTCTAAACTGAGCATTTGCAATCCTTTTCTGCATTACAAAAAATAGGAGCTCAAACGGGCGAGTTTGAACAAGGCACCTTATTGACGTCAGATCGAAAAAAGAAATGCAAATGCAGTTCCACCCCCGTCTGTCTGTACTCAGCGTCTCTGTAAATCACGCCCAGAGAGTTTGGACTGCGAATGCGCTAGGCAATGCGAAATGCGTTTTTTTATTTGCCTGGAGGCACGTCCGAGTGTTTCTAGGCTCGGAAGTCCTTTATCTGAGCCTCTGGACCTTTGAACAGCAGTGGTTTAATTTTATTTTATGTGGAAATGTGTTTATTTTTCAATGGAACGCTTCAAATCTCTCCCCCCGTGCAAAAACAAGGAAATAGATCAGCTGAGAGCTAGAGCGGAGAGCGGAGAGTTTGGCCACGCCCCCACCCTCTACTATAGGCCAGCTCTTTTCTCCTCATTTGCATTCAAGCAACAACGCCCATTATGGAGTGTTCAGAGAGAGAAAAATTACTCTTTCTCATCTTATCTCTCATCTGTTTCTCGTGCACTGAGTGTTGATTTTGAAGAAGGATTCATTTACAGTATTAGGGAACCATTAAGGAGCCATAAAGCATCAAGAAGTACCATGTCATGGGATCTTTAAAGTTTCAGGTTGTGTCATAATATTATAATATTTTGTAAAAGAAAGAGTTCAAATTTAAAAAAAAAAAGACTTCTGAAATAGATTTGTGTTTCTCTGCACAAATATTTGGACTTATTGCTATTTTTGGGGGAGTTTTCTGATCCGGCCCCTTTGGGATCAGAGTTGGTTGGATACGGCCCCCGGACCAAAATGAGTTTGACATGAGTTTGAATGTGAGCGCATCCCCTCCCCCATCATGTTCGCTTCACTTTTTTGAACAAGTTTAAATGTAGCTAGCCCCGTAGTGATATATAAAACTAAATATTGATTTAGTTCACATATATACAGTAATACAAAAACAAAGAGAAAAAAAATTGTAACACACCTTTTTCCTCTCAACTCACATATTCAATTACTTTGTTCATTCCTTGTATCATTCCTGAAGTTTAAATGAGCTATATAGTATGTGGAGTGCCATTTAAAAATGTTGTGCCTGTCTTTGCGCACGCTTGTCAAACAGAACTCATTAAAAACCTCTGCAGAAACAGCAGCTGAAATCGAATGCTTTAAATAAAAGGAAAATGTCCAGCACATCTGTGACATTTCTTTATGATGAACGATGACACTTGTGCGGCCATTAAGGACCAGTTTCACAAACCATCTGCTCTATCGTTTGTGGAGCAGTGGGGGGAATCAGAGAGGGGCTGATAGAAATGTGGAAAAAAGTTTTATATTTGTCAGGACTGAGCAAATATCCTGTGGAGAGTATATGGGTCTGTCAGGATGATGGCAGGGCAGTGAGTGATGTGACAGGAGCTGAATGGAGAGACAGAGCAGGTGCCTGGTAAAAAGGTGCTACAGTATTTTAGTCTGATAACATGTCAGGAATATACGCGTATGTTATCAAGCTATAGAGTGTACAAAGAGAAGCATTTAAAAGTTCAAATCTGAAAGTTGTCTTTTTTCTTTTCTTTTTATTAAGCAGTTTAATCTCTCGTTCACCCAGGAGTGATGATAGGAAAAGTTTCAGAGGTGGACACTGTTTTTGAAATTGAGAAAATTTCATCTGTCACCTGGAAGTCATTTTCAATCTGAAGGTTCTAGTCTGAGAAGTGCTGAGCATCATTAGTCCTACTCTAACAAAGAAATATACCCTGAAAATGTTCCCATTTTGAAAGGTACTTTGTAGCTGACATTCCCTGGGGGTGTGATGTTAAATGTAAGCACTGCTTTTTCGGAGGCTTTTTAAGGCTTTATTTTAAGACAATCTGACCATAAAGAACTGACTTTGCTGGAATTACAACAGAGCTGAGCTGATTTGTATTGTTGAACAAGTCTTTCTCAAATAAAATTATAGTCACAATCTAACTAGCTTTAGCCATCAGTTTTTCTCACCTTTTTGTTGAAAATCAAACACCTAAACAGAACCATAAATGCTAAAATTGATCACAGGCTCCTGAAAATATTTTGTTTAATCCATTTCACTGCAAAGTATCAGCTCTTCCCAAGCAGTCTCCCTGCTTAAAGGAAAAGTAACGTTATTTTACAATCTGAGCCTTTTTTCGGTAATAAAACAAGTCGTTTGACTCACCCATAGCAAATTCGTGTAATTTGGAGCTGTTTGGTGAAAGTTATGTTGTAGCGTATCCGTTAACATGAGTATTCGGGGCATTACTTTGCGGTCTCCAAATAACACAAACTTTAGCACTTTTCAAATCATAGAAGCCCGATGTCTTAATGTAAGATTTCGTTTGAGTCAAAAGTGGCCTGTAATCCGAGATTTATCCATAGTTTTCAGCTTTGCGTTTCATGTTTGGGTCCCGGGAGCTGAGAGCACAGTCCGCGCATGCGCACTGGCGTCCTCATCTACTCGAAACTATGGCTAAATCTCGGATTACAGGCCACTTTTGCTTCAAACAAAATCTTACATTAAGACATCGGGCTTCTATGATTTGAAAAGTGCTAAAGTTTGTGTTATTTGGAGACCGCAAAGTAATGCCCCGAATACAGGGAGTCCTCGGGTTACGACGTAGATCCGTTCTTAAGACGCGTCGTAACCCGAATTTCGTCGTAAACCGGATTTTGCCTTTGATCTTCCAACCAAAGCACCAATAACCTTTCCATCTCAATAATTAGACCACTACGATGCTTGTTTATCACTGCCGCTTTCATAGGAGCAGATCAGAGCCCACATCAGGTACTTCCGCCCACATTGGACACGCACACGAGGCTGTCTTCTTCTCCCTACAACCACAACAGAGCGTATTCTTCCGCCGTGCACCGCGCGCCGCGTGCGTTTGTTTACATCTTTTACCACGCTAAACCGTGTAAGACGGAATGACGCGTAATATATACATATTTTTTTTAATGGGGGCGCGTTCGTAACCACGAAACGTCGTAACCCGAGACCGTCGTAACCCGAGGACCCCCTGTACTCATGTTAACGGATACGCTACAACATAACTTTTACCAAACAGCTCCAAATGACACGAACGTGCTATGGGTGAGTCAAACGACTTGTTTTATTACCGAAAGAAGGCTCAGATTGTAAAATAACGTTACTTTTCCTTTAAAATGTCCGCCTCAGTTCAGTACCTTTAGACTGACTTCAGGACTGCAGATGAAATGTCTCATTTAAAAAAAAACTGCAGCTTTTGCGATTTGCTAACTGTGTCCTTTCAAATATCAATCCAATTGTGATAAATCCTGCAGCCCCACTATTCATAGTCATAGAATCTGAAATATGCACAGACATTTGAATAAGTTACTCCATCCTCCATGTATCCAGTGCTCCAGACCACAGAACTGCTGATGTGAATCAGGCTGATCTGACCACAGACGTGAGAGGAGGGAGAGGACCAGGACCTGTCTCCCTGTGTCACCTGTCAGTTTACTTATCCACTCTCATACTGATCAATACACAGCACATTAAAGAGGAAATCCTAGCCACAGTAGCATTAGGGCACACAGGAGAGGACGCAGCTTCTCCTTTTCAAATGAGCTCTCAGATGAGTTAATTGAATCCCTGGAATAAACAAATTAAAGGCTGTAGACGGATCATGTTCGGTGCCAAGTACTAATGGCCTGGTTGTCTCACGAGCACCATGTCAGAAAGACAGAATGTTTATGAAGCATTTACCCTTTAAGATGCTAATTAGACTGTAAGACTGACATGGCAAAATGTATGTAATATAGTAATAAAGTTGTAATAAAGTTGTTATAACATAGTAATTACTAGTGTGAGTGTGTAATGGACTAGTATCAGAAGTTTACCAAGTTTGCTCTAGGAGGCTGTGGACCAGTAATAAACAGTAGCTAAGACTGCAGGTAGCTTGTATTTTTTTAGTGCAAAGTGAAAAATATTTAAGAAAAGAAGAAAGAAAGAAAGAAAGAAAGAAAGAAAGCTATGCCTTTATTAGTCCCACAGTGGGGAAATTCCATTTCTGCATTTAACCCATCCTGTTATTAGGAGCAATGAGCAGCACATTACTGCGCCCGGGGACCATCTCCATGATCTTCTTGCTTCGGCTTGGTCAGGACCTAAGCTGGAGGATTTACCTATGGTGCATGTTTTGGGTTGGTGGGGGAAACCGGAGTGCCCGGAGGAAACCCACCCAGACGCTACCCACTCAGCCACCGTGCCGCACAGAGATGAGGGAGAGGTCATGACCTTAAATAACTGTTCATCATCATTATCAGCACTAATCCAAAACAATGGGCAACAATCAATCAATAAACAGCAATAGTAATTAAATAACTCAGTGTCCGTATATCAAAAATAAATAAATAAATACATAAATAAATAAAGTTCAGTGTAATCCAGTGTAGTGTGCTCAAAAGTCACTTTATGAAGTTCATTGGTTAAAGTGCATTGTTTTAAGTACACAGATGTAGATTTGTGCAAAGAGAACAATGGGGGCAAAGTCTTAGAGTTTATATCTCCTGCCACACAGGTGAAGAATTCAGTTGAAATGATTGATGCTTGACTTGATGATCCTGGGTAAGCTCGCCATTGACTGGTTGAAACATGAACAGGGAAAAGGAAAAAAAAAAGACCCTGCCCAGCAAAAGGACCAGTGAATTAGTTCATTATTAACAATTATCTCTTCAAAAATTACCAAAATGAGTAAAATACATAATGGCATCAACAGTGTAATCTAACAGACATAATAATGCATAATTATTTCCTATAATAATAAATAACAGTGTTCTTAGAACTCGGGGTACATTAAGTAACCACACGTAACGCCGTTCGGCATCTAAACCATGTGCTAGGATAGTGCATAGCAGGTGGTGCGTTTTTTCCAAGGGGGGGTACGAGTGACTTTTTTCCGAGGAGCGGGGGTGGGGGGGGCGGGAGTGACTTTTTTCCCTGAAAACGTTGAAAACGGCGCGGTGCCTGCATTAACTAACTGATTTTCTGGGAACAGAAGCGCTGTGAACAGTGGCTACAGTTTTGAATTGCTTAACAAAATTTCAGCGTGAGAAATACCATGTGTGGCGTGTGAGCGTGTGAACACATTGAATTGCATGTGTCACACTCTCAAAGCGTGAGACTTGAGAGTGCTGTACCACCCATTAAAATACATAGAAAAAGAAGCTAATGCTATGCTAATGTTACGCTAAACATTGTAAACGAGAGGAGCATGGTTAGCGTCTAGTTAGCATCAAACAAACACTCACCAGCTTGCTGTGACTATTTTTAGTATGCCACTGGCGTCTATCCCTAACCATAACATTACATCCAGTTTATTTTTGCTGCTATTTGCAGGGGTTATATATATATATATATATATATATATATATAATGCTAAGTTACAAAAAAACAACAACTGTTGGCTAATGCTAGCTTGCTTGTAACTGTGATGTCATGCAGTAATACAGGAAGTGCTCCACTGTGTTTTTAAAATCCACACGCCTTCACTAGAATAATTTGGAGGATTTGCTGGAATCTCTTCTAAACTAAAGGTACCACTACATGACATCATAAGGTGGAACAGAGCATTCTGAGCTTTGGAGATGCAGACACTTAATGTAGGATTACTCATACTCAAATGAAACAAAACACAACTCCGGGTATGTTTTTGATGAGATAACAGAAATGTTGTGTAATACATGATCTTTAATCAACAGTACATTTATTTGGACTATTTCAGTACTACTTGAGTAAAATTATTGTGAAGTTACTTGAGTACAATTTTTGGCTACTTTCCTCTGCCATTATCCTCTAATAACGGTCTTCAGTTGGCAGCTAACCCTGTTTCACTGCAGTATAACCATCTTTAGTGGGAGCACATGCAGTTCCCCTCCCGCACTCAGCCCCCATGAAGAAGAAGTGAATTAACACAGGAGGCCATGCGTGAAACACTCAACTTATTAGAGTAATTAATAACCAACTTTGCAGCACACGATTGCCTGTGTAGATTGGCCCCATGGATTCTTGCGCAAATGTATAAATGTAATCACTTATGTTTTCACTAGATCCAGTTACAAGGTAATTTTGGCCCCAAATAGTAGCACATTTGTTCTTATTTAATTTGCCTCATGTACTGTTAGCCTCCAATTTAATTCTTACGCACAATCAGTTTTTGAAGTTTTCAAAGATTGCTAAAAGAACATATTCATAAGTCAGCATGAACAAGAGTATACAATATGTTGCCATCATAGACTGTATAAAGAAGTTGACCAAGGAAGTGTTTGGCTAGTCAATTGAAGTTCATCAAGGCTAGCAGTTATAGGGGCAAATTTGAGGCTGAGCGAGATTGTTGAAGGTGTTTTTGAATGAAAAACATGCATTCTTAGGTGAGCTGTGCCTCCACAGATCTCACTTGTAACTTGACCTGGTAGCCCACTGGACAAAGCTACATTTAATACTATACTGAGGAACATTCCAGGGAAATCTATAACATCTCCATGGAGACAAGCAATCTTAAGCTACCTGGCTCACACACTGAGCAGTTTTAGAAACATTTTGTTTATGAGCTCAGTTTTTGACAGCATATTATAAGATTTAAACCACTGAAGATGTGCAGTATGTACAGTTCAAAGGACACAAGGTGTAAGGTACTGTTGGATTGTGTGAAATGAACTGTTTTTCTTATAACCAGGGAGACCATGCAAGAGGCTAATTACATGTGGCAGCAAATGTAGTAGAAGACCTTCCAGACAAAATGCTTTGAGGGAATGAACCGTCATCACCAACCAAAACACCAGAGCGGAGAAAGAGAGAGAAAAAAAAAGGTCTTTTGTGCTGTAAGACAGCTGCAGTCCAGAAAGCTGCAGCTCAGGTCCTGACTCGAACAAGGAAGTACGAGCACATAAGTCCTATGCTCAGGTCTCTGCACTGGCTTCCTGTGGCTCAGGGGATAGACTTTAAAGCAGCTTTCTGACATGTTAGTGCCATATGAACCATCTTGCACTCTGAGGACCTCAGGGACCCTCCTGCTAGTGCCCAGAGTCAGGACTAAACATGGGGCGTCAATGTTTCAGTTTTCCTGACTGAAACAGTCTTCCTGAAGATGTGAGACAGGCCTCTACTTTGACTATGTTTAAATCCAGGCTCAAAACGGTTCTGTTCAGCTGTGCATATGATTGAAATGATCAGTCAGGATATGCCATTTTTGCTCAGTGGAGCACTTCCTGTGTTACCACTTGAAATCACAAGGTGTTTTTTTCAGTTTGAGAGAAGAACTCATCTGAAATACAGAGGGTTAGTGTGTTAAACGTGTATGAATGAACCAAAACTCCAGGGATGTTTTTGGTGAAGGAACCACATTATAACATAGATCAGAAAATGGTGTAATATTAGCCCTTTTAACATGTAAATATTAACATGTTTAGCCTTAATCTAGCTGTTCTTCAGTGTACAACCACATACATTTTTTACACTGCAAGGCAGGGCCCTAGCCTTGTATTTGTCTGTGACCTGTAAGTGCTACATGTATGTACCTTTGTGTCTGTCCCATTTCTGCATAAATCAAGGGGTTTAAATACTCCCTTTGTGCTCATAGTTAACAAGTTTCTGCAGTGTTCTGAAAGGTACCCTGCCATTTTGTAAACATTTATAGTAGGAGTAAATTAAGTGCTGTGGTCTAAGATCTAGCTATAGCCTCAGGCAGGAATTCCCAAATAGGCACTTTGCACCTCAGCTCACTTAAAATACCACTTTCTGACAACTTTTGGGCAGGTTTTGGTAACTTTTTTCACAGCTCACCTGACACCTGTCAACTTGATTAAAATATGAAAAACAGAAATCGTCAGCTTGTCACCTGCTAAAAATACCCCCCAAAATGAGTGAAACTGCTGCTTCAAGAGATCCATAATTAATGTGGTCATATCCAGCACTTGGTGAGGGAAATCTGATGTTCCTACGCCGTCACCTCATCTCCAGCGGCACCCTGGGAACCCAATAATCCCTGAGTGGTACAAAGCGAGCTGTGAAAGCATAAATATAACCCGGGTATCAAAACTTTCAAATGTGGCCCATTACTGTTCTGACAGCTGCCCACACTAATTAGCCATCAAAGCTGTGCCAGGCGCAGGCCTAGCACCCACTGGGCGAGCCATGTTAGACACACTGCATGTGTGCCGACGCTCAATGGAGGTAAAAGCACCGAAATTGCACGGCCTTTGGAAAGTCAGGATGAATGGGTGACAAAACATTACATTCAGAAAAGTTCGGATTGTGTCAAAGGGAAGGGGTATTTGTGGGAAATTTCAGCATTTAGTGATTTCATATGTCAGGGAAAAAAGAGAAAAGGCATGACTTTTTACCTAATTTAAATTCAGAAAAGGACATTTAGAAAGAAAGTTGTAAATTGCAATGTAAATTTCGTCACTATACTCTGGTTAGGCACATGCTTCAATGGTCTATTGTCATTTATCTCTGTCCATTATTTATTACAATATTAGAAAGGCTAGTGAATTTTCTCAAAAATGCCCTGATGAATTATAATGTAATGTAAACTACATAAAAATATTATGAGTTTTTTTGATACAGCGCACAAGTAATGTTACATTCCCATCTCTCTCAACCAGTGAGAGGCACTGTGAAGCAGTCAAAGTACTGATTCAAATATTAGTTTTATTTATACATTTGTTTATTTAATTTTAGCATACCAAACATTATTTTTTGCCATTTCTTTTGTGTCTGTAGGTAAACCAGTGCAGACCAGATACATTTGTAGGCGTGTTGGGTGGTAGTCTTTAGTCAGTTCACTGGTGGATGGATTACTACTGAATAATCACACAAAAACCAGAGTTACCAACATTTCTCAACATGCTAAGACATGCATGCGGTTGTAATGTGATTTGATGACATAAAGGCTCAGATTTATGGGCTTAAAAACAGCACAAGAGACCTCCAGACTTTTAATTGTGAGGGAACAAAATTCAAAATTGCATGTTTTTTAGTGCTCAGAGGGAGTAGACAGGGTTCATCAAACAAGTGTGACTAAAGCAAAATATAACTCCAGGCATGTTTTTGATGAGGGAACATTGTTAAAAGCTCCAAAAAGTCAATTTTACATAATGCGTCCTTTGAGTTTTAGCCACTTCCATACTCGGTCGACTAATCCATGCACAGGAGATGTCTTTTGTCGACCAAGAATTTCTTTCACCAGCTACACCCCTATTGTCTTGTGTATGGCCATAGTGCAGATGAAAGTAATTTATTTATTTATTTATTTCCATCTTTACAAAATCTATTTCTCTTATAAATAGTTGAAAAAAGAAGTATTCCCGTGATGCTTTTATAATAACTGGAAAGACAAACCACCACATTCTCCATCATTCGTTTGCGTAAAGACAAACAATTGCTATAGTGGTGGAGACAGGTGTGGTGTGCACATTATAATCCTCCAATGGGAAAAGCCTATATTAAATAATTCTCCTCAGCTTGCCCAGTGCAACCTCTCATCTCAACAACTGTCACTTTACATTACAGTTTCCCACACACTATCTGATCAATTATGTAAAAAGTGAATAATAGATTGAGTCCTGCATAAATTTATCATAGCGCTGTCCCCCTGATAGAGACACTGCTGGTGCTACTGCAGCTAACTCAGCCCTATCAAAAGCTAATCAAAGCGCTACATACAAGCGGTGAATAAATGTTGTATTATTTATTACCATTAGGGGGCATGAGTGAGAGTACATGCAAAGGATCTAACCATATAGCCTTTGTTTGAATGTCTTATCACTCTGCTTGTGGCTTGTGGTTTGACCCCTGTTGGTGGTACGACCATTGTTTCCATGAGCAAGCCACATCAAACAAGGACTATGACTTAAACAAACTTTCAATCCATCAAACTTTATTTATAGAGCCCTTTACAACACTCAAGGTGATCAAAGTGCTTTCCATGAAAATCAACACAATATAAAAACATACAAAATATTAAACAATGAAATACAACAAATTGTGCAAAGTGTCACTACATTACTGAGTGTTAAAAAAAACAGTCTGAATGGATAAGTTTTGGGCCTGGATTTGAATAGGCCAAAGTCTGAAGGGGCAGCAATCTGAGTAAGGACTTCCCTTTCCACACACACTTCCTCTGTCTCTTCATTCTCAGCCCAGTCAAGACATACTCCCTCCAGTGAGTCCTGGGTGTTCTCCGGGACCTCCTCTCAGTGGGACATGCTTGGAACAGCATGTCCCACTGGAGTCCAGGAGGCTTCCTGAACAGTCAGAGAAGCCATAAGCACAAAATAGCTGCCACATCTTTTTCAGTGTGCCCCAGGGTTGTGCTAGAATGTTCGACACTGGTAGATCTGGAGGATTAGCGAATACTGTATTTCACTGCCACAAACAGCCTGAAAATGTACACTGCCTGACAAAAGTATTAGGACGATTGTGTATTTCTGAACTTTCATAAATAATGATAACAAGACATATTGGTAATGACAACAAATCAGTTTATTGATATATTAAAGCAAATTTCATCATGTGTAAAGGCATATTATTGCAAAAATCGGGACTCATTGCAGTGTAGGTCTAACTCAGGTCTAAACCAGGACTGGACTAGGACTATCGTCCTAATACTTGTGTCAGGCTGTGTATGTTCTACAGAGAGCTGACTAAATGAGCCAATTATATTACCTCCACATTTCATGTGTGGGCTCTACATCCGAGAGGTTTGCTGCAGGTGTAGTGCTGTGCTCCTTAAAAAGTTGGAAAGTCAGAGAAGGTGAGAGCTTGAGCTGAGTGTCAGATGGCTTTGCAGCTTGTTGACAGAATGAACAAAGGGCTGAGGTGACAGGGAGGACACAGGGCCCAAACACCACTCATCACAATTGGAAAAACTGGAAATCAATACTTCATCTTAGACTCAGACAGGATTACTCTGTCAAAACAGGCTCATCTGATATGGATATGGTCATCGTTTGGAGACTGGAATTCTTGAACCTTTTGGGGTTGTTATTAATTACAAACACTATCTGATTTGGGGATGTTGACAACTATACAACTTCAATCTAGGGAAATGTTCTGTTCACATGAATTGCATTACCATTATTGGATTTGCTTGCACCATGAAGGAATTATAAAGTTCAAATGGCCAATGTCTTGATGGTCACTACTCTCTCAGTGGGTGCATTTACACAGTACATTCAACAGTAAAAATCAGACAACTAGAATAATCAGATAACCCAATAATTATAACTAAATTTGATGCGTATTCATATGCACAAAAGAAATAATGATACTAAAAAAACGTATGTTGGTTAAGCAGTGGGTTGATGGGTTGAAACTGATGTATTTCAATCATCAATCAATCAATCAATATTTATAAATTTTAGGGCTGTGAATATTAACGCGTTAATCGCGATTAGATTAATGTAAGTTATGATCGCGAACAATTTTTTTAATCGCGATCAGAGTTTGCCAGCATTTTCCGCAATTCTACCATCCATATGCAGCTCATTTGGTTGTATTAATTAATTAATTAATTGAGTTTGCTAGTATTTTGTTCCTTCTACGCATCCGTAGGCAGCTCGAGCGGGCTTCAATCGAGTCGTCGGCATTGGCAAGGAAGGACACGCTGTTGTCTTCAGTTTAGCCAACTTAGCCACTATTACTGGTTCATTGTTACTTTTTCCTTTCTCTGCACTTTTTTGAAATAAAAAAATGGTGAGAAATACTTTGCATTGTGAGTTTAACTTTAGATTCGAACGGTCTTACTGCAAGATATCAATTTTAAACATGCAAAATAAATCACGATTAATCGCGATTAACTATGAAATTTCTGAGATTAGTTGCGATCAAGAAAATTAATCGTTTGACAGCCCTAATAAATTTATATTATTATTATATTTATATTTATTTGGACAAACCTTCAGGGGTCCTAAGCAAAATCTGACATGGGAAGTAGCTTACCAGCATCAAGTGTGGAGTGAATGAACAATGAACTGTAAAGCGCTTTTGGGTGTCATGGAAGGCGCTATATAAAAGCTATGAATTATTATTATTATTATTATTATTATTATTATTATTATTATTATTATTATTATTATTATTATTATTATTATTAAAGTGATATTTACACAGAAGGACCCTTCTTTGTCCTAACTACATGTAGACTGACAGACATGAATGAAAAAACTTGGAAGGTGGGGCCCTTTACAGCTATAGGACTCAGTGTGCATACAGGAAGATCCAGCCCTGTATTTAGAAGACAATGTACTATGAATTTTAAATTAACTTCATCATTTCAATCTGTCATATATTTTTTTTTGCCACCCCAGGTTGCCTTTTTGCATATTTATTCTTATCAAAACCTTATCAAAACCTTGTCAAAAACATTTGATTACTCCCACCAGATGAAACATTTTACAAAGCATTCAATAATCTGATAACTCCAAAATCAGAAAAAGATTAGGATGGTTTACGAATTGCAAAAACAAGGCCAAAATAAATGGGATGAGTTTAGTGCTTTTACTTCAAGACAAATTTGAACAGTGAGTTCTCATAAAAGGACATTTTGAGTTATAAAGCATAATACCCATGCAAATTTAGCACTGTCCGAAAATACTATATATTCAAGTCTATACAGAACAAATCTCTCTTACTATACTTGCAAGATGTTTGATATAGCTGTATAGATTGCTTGATAAAGCTTGGCTTCTAACCAGCACTCTTGTCTCATCAGGCTGAAGTCAATGTAATTACAAACGGCCCAGTGACTATACCCTGTGGCACCCCTTTTCTTCTCCTGCACATCCTCCAAGGCATCATGCTATTTTACACTTGGCACATTACAAAGTGTTGATAAATCAGCTTATGTGGGCGTAATGGTACAAAACAAGTCAGTCAAACATGTCAGCAGCAACACTGATGTCACACACACACACACACACACACACACACACGATAAAAGCTGTTGAGGGTGTACAGTTCAAGCAGTTCAAGCTTATTTGATCAACAGTCTCAGTTTCAGCTTCATGTTAAGGTCTCATTTTTGGGATGATTGACCATTTAATTTGTTTTGCTTTGTCATTTGCTATGGCAATGGTCCTAGCTTTTCATCATTTTGAAACTAATGGATTATAACGTCATACCAGCAGGAGGGAATTAATTTGTAGGATAAATTTTGTTTCAGGGATGATTTGAGAATTTCCAAATGTCATTTTTAAGTATTTTCATTTTTCAAAAAGACTTTCATTACTTAAAAAAAAAAAAAAAGTCACAAATTGTCACAAATTGTCAAAACGACTTTACATCAAGGAAGCTTTTAATCATTCACACACACAGATCCATACACCAGTGTACAGTGAGGGAAATGTTTTGATTGTCTTGCCCAAGGACAGAATATTCAACTATGGCAACTGAAATTGCACTGCTAACCTGCGGACCAGTGGATCTGACCACTCTACCAATTTTTTTTATGCCAAGAGGGGAATTCGAACCACTACCCTTCAAATCAAAGGATGAGCAATCTACCAACTGAACTACTGTCACTACTCAACTCATTTGCCATCATACTCAATAAATAAGTAGATGAAGTATCAAAATATTGTGCACAATATTTATAATAGTTACATGATCACCATTGTTTGTTATCAACCAATCGCCTTTGTAGATATTTATTTAAATGCACTCATTCTGCTGCTTTCAACACAAGTAGATCTCCAGTAAACACACAGCTGTCAGATGTTGAAATACAAAAATAAAATATGAATTACAAAAGAATGCACTGAGTGAAATCATGTGTCCTGTGGTAAGGCGAGCCGATCTGGTTACGAGGTGTGATGCGTTACTTCCTGGTGCTACATGACCTTGGTAGCTCTTGGTAGACGATTTAGTATCTGACCTTTTACATACGAGGCCCACTTTGTTCAGAGCACAAAATATCACTGATGCCACATTAACATGACAACTTCTGACAGACTTCAAAAGTCAGGGATGAAATACGGTAGAGGTTTCATGTATTTAGGGATTTTATGTTTTGGGCCAAAGTCAAAAAGTAGGATAAAAGTGGCAGGGCAGTTGACTTTTTAGTATTTAGCTTGAGTTTGTTTTATTTCTGTTTTTATCACAAAAAAGATCAATCCAACCAAAACTCTCTGTGACAGGCACAATATTGTTAAATTCACTGGTAACAAAGATTAAATTACTTCACATTAAAATGTGTAGAGAGCAGAGGATGGAGAATTTCATTTGTAACATGAAATATCATGTCTGAGCACTTCCCAGATACAATTTACTCAGAAGCATTTTGGTTTGTTTCTTAAAGGCTGAACCTTGGCTGATCATACTGCTATGACCAGCCAATGTTTTAGTCACACATGAATTTAGGGTATCCTTGGTTTAAGATTTCCATGTTGTAGTCAGAAAAGATGCTTTGCACAACAAAATGTTCATTTCCCCTTTTAAAACTTTCTACTTGATTTTCACACTGTGGAAGGAGGAAGTATGTATTTACAATCTATCTAACTCACCCCAACTCTTACAAACCCTCTGGCACATCGTTAATATCCCCATGCATTCATTTTCGGCCACTGCTTTTGGCTGTCTGTGTTGTCGAGAAATAAAAATACTTTATTATTAGCTGCAGATAGTGCGCAGCAGTTCCATTTGGTCTCGAAGTGCTGCCTTTTACAATATAAAACACAAACTTTTCTCATTTAGAAAGAAGTCAGGTTCCCCAACTTTATGACGTGTATGTACATTATGTATGGTATAAGGTGTATCTATTTGTCATCGAATTGTACAAACAAAAAATGTTGCAAACTGTAAATGTGCTATTTGTCATCTATCTGAAGCTTTGGACTGAGAGCTGAGCTAGCTGGGTGTTGGTGGTCCATTTCTGTTTCACTTCCCCGTCTGAAAAACATGTTCTAGATCTGCTCCTGTTCCAGATTCCTCATCTGTTAAAATCAGGCCAAGTTTTATTAATTGAATCCTCAGCATCCTTTGCTAAATGTTCTATTTCATTGAGGAGGCGCTGACTTAGATGGGAGAGGACACATAAAGGCATAAGGTAATTCACAATTCATACACAAGGTAATTCATACACAAGGTATATATATATATATATATATATATATATATATATATATATATATATATATATATATATATATATATATATATATTAGGGCTGGGAATATTAACGCGTTAATCGCGATTAATCGATTAACGCATTAATCAATTAATGATCGCGAACAATTTTTTTAATCGCGATCAGAGTTTGCCAGCATTTTTCGCAATTCTACCATCCATATGCAGCTCATTTGGTTGTATTAATTAAACTCATTGTCGGTTAAATGTGCTATTTTGAGTTTGCTAGTATTTTGTTCCTTCTACGCATCCGTAGGCAGCTCGAGCGGGCTTCAATCATTTATTTACAATTTCTCAAAGTAAGCACTATTACTGGTTCATTGTTACTTTTTCCTTTCTCTGCACTTTTTTGAAATAAAAAAAAATGGTGAGAAATACTTTGCATTGTGAGTTTAACTTTAGATTCGAACGGTCTGAC
The DNA here is from genome assembly GCA_036785185.1 of Paratrypauchen microcephalus. Lineage (NCBI taxonomy): Eukaryota > Metazoa > Chordata > Actinopteri > Gobiiformes > Gobiidae > Paratrypauchen > Paratrypauchen microcephalus. The sequence goes on along the minus strand of JAVJIX010000189.1, from coordinate 44,744 downwards.
TGCAAGATATCAATTTTAAACATGCAAAATAAATCACGATTAATCGCGATTAACTATGAAATTTCTGAGATTAGTTGCGATCAAGAAAATTAATCGTTTGACAGCCCTAATATATATATATATATATATATATATATATATATATATATATATATATATATATATATATATATATATATATATATATATAATTAGTGCTGTCAAAAATATCGCGTTATTATCGCGTTAACTCAAGCTAATTTTAACGGCGATAATTTTTTTAACGCTGTGTGACCTGATGTAGTTTTTCCATAAGCTTTTTAAACTGCCAGGAACGTTAGAAAAACTACAGAGTGTAATATCGCGCCCGTACACATGGTGGCGGTAAAGAGCGATATGTTTCCAAATATCAAACAAAGAAGAACCCAACTAGAGCAGCACCAGCCAAGACTGCGCCAACTTGAAATGGCAGCAAAAGGAACACTTCTGAATGGGAAGTTTCGATTTAAAACACGAAAGGATGGTTTGATAGATAAAACTAAAGTTATCTGTACTTACTGTCAATGTGAACTTGGTTACCATCAGAGCACATCCAGTTTGAAATACCATTTGATGGCCAAACACACCAGTGATGCAGATTCTACGCCTCCCCTGCGTCACAACCAAACAACTATGGATGGGTTCCGACAGCGGCACATGGATGCTACAACTAAAAACAAGCTAACTGCAGCCATAGCTAAATGGGTGGCTACAGCATGCAGGCCCGTTAGCATGGTGGATGATGAGGGTCTGACGGAGATAATTCGCATCGCATCCAACGACTGGACCTACGAAACTCCTTCCAGAGCTACTATCACGAGCCGCATAGAAACTTTGTTTGAAACTGAGAAGTCCCAGTCACAACAGGCATTGGGACAGACGTAGTCGCGCTAACAGGAGATTACTGGACGTCACTCAGTAACGAGAACTACCTCGGAGTCACAGCACATTATTTCACCCCGCAGTGGGAACTTCAGTCCCGTGCTTTGACTATTATGAAGACAGAAGAGAGGCACTTCGCTGATTCTGTTGCAGAGCACTTTATGAAAGTAGCCAGAGAGTGGAACATCAACAAAAAAGTTGTATCACTGACCACAGATAGTGCACGCAATATGATGGCTGCACAATAGCCCATTCGACAGTGCATTGGCAAAATGCAGAAAACTTGTAGGACACTTTAAACATAGTCCGACAAATGCCCTGGAGCTCCAGCAGCAACAAATTGCACACAATCAGAAAAAAGAAGCGCTCACGCAGGAGGTAGCAACAAGATGGAATAGTACCCTTGAAATGATTAAGCGTGTGAACCGGAATGTTGAACCTCTGAGAGATGCACTGGCCTTACACTCAACCAAAGTCAACATGCCAACAGCAACTGAGCTGGAGAAAACAAAGAAGCTCGAAGCTGCGTTGGAGCATTGCAGGTAATTTTGTATATCTGATTCTTTAATAATCAAAGTAGATCGGTGACAGAACAGAAACATTAGCGCCTGTGTCAACCTACGCGTCTTAGCGCTGTCAGTGCCAATTTTAATACTTAAAATCTGTTCAACTGTTACAGCACTGGGCTCGTAACTCACCCTATCACACAACGTAACATGACATCTTTTGTTCTAGATAGGCCATGTCTGTGTGTATTTGCTTCATTTTACTCAAAGCTCATGGATGTCAGTCATTTTCTGTATTTTGAAATAATCAGTGACTGTTTCAATTAGCTATTGCGCTAACGTGCCTGATGACACCTTGTGTAAACTTAGCAACAGTGAAGGCCGGGAAGCGCCCAAGAGGCTAGCTTTTCAGCACTTTCCGCGCTAAAAACGCATTTTGTGGACACAGGCCCTAATGTGTGTGTGTGCCTGTGTGTGTGTGTCGGTATGACCCTCCCTTCTACTCTGTGTGTGTGTGTGTGTGTGTGTTTGTGTGTTTTTGTGTGATCCCTCATATCCCCTCCTATCACTATAACTGTAGGTTATCTATCAGGCGCCTGTGTGTGTGACAGAGATGTGTGAATAATGACATTTAAGAGCTTTTGCATATTGCTGCAGATATGTGTCGGATCTTCTGGGAGGAGAGAAGTTTGTTTCTTGCTCAGTGGTGGTACCAGCATTATGTCACCTGGCCCGAGTGATGGAAGTCACTGAGGACGACCCAGCGTACTTGATCAAGTTCAAGGAAACCTTTTCAGCGGATATGGAAGGTCGAAAGGAGAAGTTGAACATCACATGGCTCAGGGTTGCTACAGCAAGGTAAGATATTCATGCTACATTCTTCTCAGTATTTTGTTTTCTTAAGCACTGCTATGTCTGGGGAGGTTGCTTCTCTAACATCCATTTAAAGTTTTTGGTTTTGAATCTGGAATAGAGATTCGGTTATTTTTTTGTTTTACCCATGCCTTTGCTTGCAAGTTGATATTTTATATCATTTCATTTCAAGGTTTAAGGACCTCAAGTGTCTGAGTAAACCGGGTTGTCATTGTGTGGGATTCCATCCGCGCCTTGCTCCAGCAGCAGGAGAAGGGGAGTCCAGCAGAACTGGATAACCAAAGCACGTCTGAGCCAGAGAAGAAGAAGCCAGCTCTCATGTTTGCACAAGAATCTTCCTCAGATGAAGAGGAGGACAATGTGGAGCAGTGTATTGAGCGCTACAAGGCAGAACCTATGATTGGCATTGAGGACTCTCCTCAGGAATGGTGGTCCACACATGAAGCATCACACAGTGAGATGGCCTCCCTTGCACGCAAATACTTAGCAACGCCTGCCACGTCAGTACCATGTGAACGATTGTTTTCACTGTCTGGACATGTTCAGAAAAAACGAGCTTCCCTGTTGTCTGAAAATGTCAACAGGCTTGTCTGTTTGAGTAACTGGCTCAAAGACAAAAAGTAGGCCTTTAGGTTTGTTCACCTGTTACGTATTACCATTTACATTATGTTCATGTTCAGTATTCAAGAGGCTGGGTTCTTTGTTGAGTCTTTGTTGAAATGTTTTTTTTATTATTTATTTATTATTTATTTATTTATTTTATTTTTTATTTGTTTCTATGGCAGATATCAGTGGCAGGGTTGGTAAGCTTAAGCCTATGTTGACTAGCAGAGGTCGGTATGACTGTGTTGAGCCCGTGTTGAATAAGCTAACTAACTAATGACTAAACTAATATGTAACAGTAATATGCACTTTATTTTGCATTAGCCTCTTTTCAGGGGCTTATTGTTTTTTGTCATCTAATACAGAAGATATGGATGTCAGTCGCTGTGATGTTATGCTTTGCAATAATAAAAAAAAAAAAATTGTACAAAGCCAGCCCATTCACTTTTCTATGCTGATAAGAGAATTACAATTAGGGAGACCATTCGTCCGGATTTCGTCCGGACAGTCCGGTTTTAGAGCTGTCTGTCCAGCCGTCTGTCACGTGTCCTCCTTTTTTACATTTTGTCCTCCTTTCGGACCCTCGTCGGCCACCGTTGCATAAATCGTCATAAATCCCAACCCATTATTTACTCTGCGATGTTGTGTCGTATGCAAACATTCGCGATGCGCGCCGCGCGCAGCTGATACAGCCCGTCAGCCCCTCGTATTGTCCGCTCTCTATCTGCGCTATCAGCCACTCTTTGAGGTGCAACTTGGCTCCTTCTTCCATCTTCATCGCCTTATTACTGTCCCTTAAAAAAAAAATTCTTTAGTGCCGTGCGTAACAGATTTCGCTTACGTTTCCTCTCAATGCAGACAGTTAAAATACGTTACAATATTTACATTACGGCTTTCATAATTGCAAATAATATTTTGGGGATTTTGTGCGAATTACACAAATCCAGGTAGCGAGATCTTACCTCTTAAAAGTGAAATGCAGAACTACTAGCTCTGCATTTCTTTCTTCTTTGCCATGGCATATGATTGCATGGCAAAGACTGTGTTTTTTTCAGTGAATTAGTGATGATATTTTTTTTGTTCATATCATCTTGACCATAATTTGCCACATTTTTTCTTTTTGATGGGTGTTCCATGTTAATAAATATATGTTGACTTCATACATTATTCATAAGTTGTTTTTCTTGACCGTTCCCCTTCCCTGAGGGAAAACAAAAAAAAAAAAAAACAAGGTGTCCTCACTTTAGGGCCTTTGTCCTCCTTTTTGGACACAAGTGTCCTCCTTTCCTGTTTCATGCCGGTGGTCACCCTAATTACAATGGTTTTTCATTGTGACAAAAATCAGCGATTAAAATGTGATTAAACTATGAATGCCCTGCGATTAATCGCGATTAAATATTTTAATCGCTTGACAGCCCTAAATATATATATACCCAAACCCAAAGCAGCTGTTTTGATAATGTTCCAAAATGGAATACACTGTCAAAAACAATCCAAACTAAATCCAAAATCCAGACTTTCAATAATAGATAATAAGATGCCACTGCAGACTCTAGAACTAATGACTGAAGCATTTTTTTTATTATCCTTTATTTATCCCTGTAGGGAAACTATTCTGTGCATTTCAGCCGTCCTTACAGGAGCAGCACATCTTTCAGGCGCCCGGGGACTATTGCCATGACCTCCAGGACCTCAGCTGGAGGATTTTATCTATGGAGCATGTTTTTTGTGTTGATGAGGGAAACTGGAGTGCCTGGAGGAAACCCACCCACGGGAAGAACATGCAAACTCCACACAGAAAGGCCTGTGTAACCCAGGGATCAAGCCCGGAACCTTCTTGCTGTGAAGCGTGAGTGCTAACCAGCCAGCCACCGTGCCTTTTATACTTTTGCAAAATGTTACTGAAAAAATGGAATTCATGTGATCTTGCACATTTGCAGTTTGAAATAATTTTAAGCAGATACACAAAATAAGCTTTTTGTGAGCCAAAGTTTCCAGGCAACCGTCAACAGAGTTCAGAAAGAGTAAAAGTCAGAGAGGTTAAGAGCTGTGAGCAGTGTCAAAAGTCTATGTGGATCGTTGATGGAACAAACAAATGGTTCAGGTCAGAAAATAGATGGTACTTGGACTGAATAAAAATGTGTTGCCAAATACAGCGTGGGCTGCATTGCAGGACTACAAAATATACAATATACAATTTAAATAATTAAATAATGATAATAACAATAACTTTAGAGATTTTAAAGGTGCACTGTGTAACTTTTTGATTGGTTGTCCATCACCTGCTTGTTTCTATGGATCATCATTATGCCGCCTTAAAAGTTCCACAGTGTGACAACGTGACAAACAGTTCTACCGTACATTTATTCAATTATAGGTAGTTTTATAGCTCAAAAACACTTAGAAAAACAGGCATATTTTACTGTGAGTAGGGTTGCCTTTCCACAGTTCTGGCCAGTAAGATGGTCCAAGTTGGTCTCCATGAAAATAGAAAGGTTTAATGCCATACTGCAAAACATTCCAGACAAAGCAATAACAAAAGCATTTGACGGACTCGCCACGAGAAAGTTTGCACAATGCAACTTTAAATTAGTTTGTCGTTACATTTGTACTATTTGAATAATTTAAATCTCTCCACAGCAGCAGAACTATCAGCCTGTGTGTGGGGAGGAAGAGGGGATGGTTTCACACATGCGAAAGATTTGAAAAAGGACAAAGTCGCTGGATTTCTTCTTGGAAAATCCTCTATACAACCTTTAAAAAACAGACAATTTGAAGTCTGGAGTGGCTTTCTGCTCCATTTCTTTGCCTTGAATGCGCCACCGTATTACATTTATCCATCTTGCATTTTCTCAGCAGATTTGACGTGCAAATTGCTCTTGTAGCATCACCTGCTTCTTTCCATCATAGATACAATACATTCAATACATTCTATAAGCAGTAACATCTTTATGGAGACAAGTCAATGGTGTAACTACTGCCAGAACATTACATAGCTAAACTTTATAGGTCCTAGATTACCGTATTTTTCGGATTATAAGTCGCAGATTATTAAGACCATCAGATTATTAAGTTTTTTTCATAGTTTGGCCGGGGGTGCGACTTATACTCCGGAGCGACTTATGTGTGAAATTATTAAGACATTATTATATCATTTCACATGTTATTTTCACACTAAACTGCAAGAGGGCGCTCTAGGCCTGTGGATTGAAGATTTCATTGGATTTAGTGATTTGGAGTGACAATTGTTAGCATGTTCTTTATGCTATAGTTATCTGAATAACTCTTAACAGGGCTCTCAAGTCTCACGCTTTTGAGACACGCAATTTGACGTGTTCACACGCTCACACGCCACACATGGTATTTCTCACGCTGACATTTTTTTAAGCAATTCAAAACTGTAGCCACTGTTCACAGCGCTTCTGTGCCCAGAAAATCGGTCTGTGTGGCTCAGTTTAATGCAGGCACCGCGCGTTTTCAGCCATGTCACTGGCAATTCCAAGTATTACTAGTCGCAATAGAATAATATTTTTGTCTGTGAGGAAACACAGCTGAGCAGACTGTTCACCCGGCTCAGCTGTGAGCTGAGCTGCAGGACCTGTTTACGCGGCATTTCGCAAGACGCCCATGTGATCCTTAACTTGCTACGTCAGGGCTCAGCGATAAGATAAGATAAGCCTTTATTGATCTCGGGACACAGGAGAAATTCGGGATATGTCCTCGCCACAGGAGCTCCAGGACATTTGAACAAGAGGGAAAAAGTGCATACATGGATACGAGTGATGGGTGAGTAAAGTAAGATAATTTCTGCAAATATTTCGGCACTAAACCAGAACTAAACCAGGACTAAACCAGAACTAATACCAGAACTAAACCAGGACTAATAGCAGTACTGCACCAGAACTAAACCAGAACTAAACAAGGACTAAGACCAGGACTAAACCAGAACTAAACCAGGACTAAACCAGAACTGGAAAACCAGGACTAACATCCAAGACTAAACAAGGTCTAAACCAGGATTTATGACGATTTATGCAACGGTGACTAGACGAGGACTAAACCAGGACCTAGCCAGGACAAAATGTTAACTAAACCAGGACACGTAAACCAAGACTAAACCAGGTCTAAACCAGGTCTAAAACCGGATTCAACTGTCCGGACTAAACCAGGATTAAACCAAGACTAAACCAGGTCAGTGAAACCAGGACAAAACCGGGAACCCGGCACTAATCCAGGACTAATAACTTCATTTATATAACTCTCATTAGGACTTAACCAGGTCTAAGGACTAAGCCAAGACTAAACCAGATCTACACAGGGCTCTAAACCAGGACTAAACGACGGGAATAAACGGCATTTCTCACGCAGGACTTAACCAAAACTAAACCAGGTCTAAACCAGGACTAAGCCAAGACTAAACCAGATCTAAACCGGATCTAAACCAGGTCTAAACTAGGACTAAACCAGGTCTAAACCAGGACTAAGCCAAGACTAAACCAGATCTAAACCGAGAGCCCTGCTCTTAATATGTTACGTTAAGATACCAGGCACGTTCTCAGTTTGTTGTTTATGCGTCATGTAACGTTAGCATACCGTACACTTATTCAGCCTGTTGTTCTCTATTCTATTTTTATTTTAAATTGCATTTCAAGATGACATGACTGTTCTTGGTGTTGGATTTTATCAAATAAATTTCCCCAAAAATTGCGACTTATACTCCATTTACTTACTGACTTATATATGCTTTTTCCTTCTTTATTGTGCATTTAATGGCTGGTGCGACTTATAATCTGGAAAATATGGTACTCAAAATTGACTCTTGTGAGCTTTAAAGTCATTTTATAATGTTATTACCTCATCAAAACATGCCTGGAGTTGTGTTTTGTTTCATTCACGCATCTTTGAGTAACCCTTCATTCTTAGTTTGTCTGCATATAGTCTGCCTATATTGTTTGCCTATAGTTCAATAGCAATTGGCAATTCCAGATCTGAAATTATTCAGTAATTCTAGTGAAAGTGTATGTAGTTTAAAAACACAGTGGAGCCCGTCCTGTATTACCACCAATGGAACAGAGTGTTTTCTGTTTGAGGGAAGAGCGCAGCCTAAATATGCAGGTTTGTGTGTTAATCATGTGTGAATGAAATAAAACACAACTCCAGGTATGTTTTTGTTGAGGAAACAACATAATATGGGCCCTTTATATAAAAAAAAAATGCAATGTTGGAATTTTACCATTACATTTTTCAAGTTTCCATGTTTAAAATACAAGCGATTGTACCAAAGAATATATTCACTACTATCTCTCAGTGATTTGAAGATGGTTGGAATCTCCCCTATGCCCCCTTTCTATTTCATAGCACCTTTTACTCCATCTCTGTATATTTTATTGATAAAAGTGTTACAGGTGGGGCGCGGGTATGTTTTAGCAGCTCACCTCGTGACTCTGGGTTGAATCAGAGGGCACCAGCAGGAGGGATCTAGTTTTTCTTCTTAGACAAATGCAATATTTATCCATCATTTTACTGCCACTGCCTTGATGTAAACGGAGATGGATTTTGATGATCTTCCCAAAGCAAATTCAGGAGTTACAGTGGTTTTCTCATTAAAGTGCATATGACAGGTTTTCATGATTTTCTAATTATGGTGTGTAAGTGCAGTAGTTATAATAAATCAGTTAAGTGGCAGTTTGAGAAAACCATTGAGAAAATGATTTATCAGTATAATTGCTCTGAGTAAAAAAACTAAAATAACTAATATTTTAGAAATGTACAGATAGTGAACAGGCTTACACCATGGCTATAAACTGAAATTTCTCACATGTGAATTAAAGCATGTTGTTTTATGTTTATGTATAGCCTACAGCTCTGGAAAAAAATAAGAGACTACTGCATTTTTTTCTGAAATCAGCATCTCTACATGTATTACAGCCATTCCATTCCAGCGTCTGTTGAATTCCAACACAAACACAAAGTTGAGCTACTTCAGTTCTTGCACCAGGAGTGGAATAAAGACACCCAAGAACAATGTGAAGGACTTGTGGAGAACATGCCAAGACGCATGAAAGCTGTGATTAAAAATAAGGGTTATTGCACCAAATATTGATTTCTGAACTCTTCTTAAGTGTAAACATTAGTATTATCTTGTTTTAAAATGAATTTGATTTAGTTTCTTTTCATTGTTTGAGGTCTGAAAACATTTATCTTTTTTGTTATTTTGACTAGGGATGCACCGATGTGAAAATTTTAGCCGATACCGATACTGATATTAGCCTATACCGATATTTATTTATTTTTAATTCTGAGATAACATTTTATACAGAATGAAAATCATGCAAGATAAATTTTTTTATGTATTCTTTTATTTTCAAAATATGTTTTGTCTCCTGATTTTTTCTTCTTTTTTTTTTTTTTCAATTTCAATTTTTTTTTAAAATAGTGTAACATTTTATTTATAGTGTAACATTGTGTTCTTATAGTGTCCTGATTGGCTAAGGAACCTTTGCTGATTGATGTTATAGATGGGGAACGTGGGGGGGGACTGGGACCAAACTGGAACTAAACCAGGACCAGACCAGGATCAGACCAGGACCAGACCAGGACTAAACGCGGACTAAACCAGGTCTAGACCAGGTCTAAACAAGGTCTAAACCTGGACTGGACCAGGACTAGACCAAGTCTAAACCAGGATTAAACCACCGCGTTGCCTTTGCTCTTTTCGGACTGCGTGCCTCCACGAGGGGGAGGGAAACCAGGCAAAGAGCCGCACGCGGTGGTTTAATCCTGGTTTAGACCTGGTCTAGAGGAGGCACGGTTTGGGCACGGGTCTAGTGAGCGCAGCCCTGGGTGGGACGCGCGGTCTCGCGCCGGTCATGTTGCGCTATCACGGATCACGGATCTGAGCAGGATGAGCGCACGTGTCCGCGCACACACCCCCCCCCCCCCACGCTTCACTATTAATACATTTTGTTGAAAATCTACAACATTTTGAGTGTTTAAACGAGAGAGAAATGTGAGAAAAAGTTAATTCGAGGGATTACACTGTCCCTGTCAAATAAATAAATAAAAAGATTACTGTACTGAAAATATCGGTCATTAATATCGGCCCACTTTTACACATCGGGCCGATACCGATATGTTGTTGTTGTTTTTTTTTTTTTTTTAAAGGCAATATCAGCCGATACCGATGTTAATGCCGATATATTGTGCATCCCTAATTTTGACCATTTGTCATTTTCTGCAAATAAATGCTCTAAATGATAATATTTTTATTTGGAATTTGGGGGAAATGTTGTCAGTAGTTTATAGACTCAAACAAAAATGTTCCTTTTGCCCAAACACATATCTATAAGTAGTAATAATAATAATAATAAATTTTATTTATAATGCACTTTACATTTGACCTCAAATCTCAAAGTGCTACACTTGCAACAATAAAAGAAGATTAAAAACATCATAAAACGTTGTAAAAGAACATAAAAAGAACAATTAAAAACATAAAATATTGTACGCTTTTCTAAAAAGATGAGTTTTGAGTCCTTTTTTAAAAGCTTCCACCGTCTGTGGGGCCCTGAGGTGGTCAGGTAGGGCGTTCCACAGACGGGGAGCGGCAGCTTCAAAGGCTCGGTCCCCCATGGTCTTGAGCCGTGTCCTGGGCGGGAGCAGACGGTGCTGTTGGCCTGACCGGGTCCTGGATGAGGTGTACAGTGTGAGCAGGTCTGTGAGGTAGGTGGGGGTATCACCGTGGAGACAGTGGTGGGTGTGCAGGAGGATTTTGTATTCTATACGGAGGTGCACGGGGAGCCAGTGGAGGGTGTGGAGGATGGGGGTGATGTGCTCATGTTTCCGCACCCTCATCAGGACCCTGGCAGCGCTGTTTTGGACATGTTGGAGCTTTTGGCTGCTCCTGCCAGGGATCCTGATGAGGAGTGCGTTGCAATAGTCCAACCTGGAGGAGATAAAGGCATGGACGAGCTTCTCTGCAGCCGGGAGGGACAGTGAAGAGCGAATTTTAGAGATATTACGGAGGTGAAAGAAGGAAGTTTTGCAGATGTGGGTGACATGATTGTTGAAGGAGAGGTGGGGGTCAAACTTGACCCCAAGGTTTGTAACAGAGGGAGAGAGGGGAATGCTGTGGCCAAAGAGCGAAACAGAGGTGACAGGAGAAGAGTGAAGTTAATGAGAGGTACCGGTTTGTATTGCTTCAGTTTTTGAGCCATTCAGCTGCAGGAAGTTTTGGCTCATCCATGCTCCCATCTACTCCAGGCAGGAGTTTAGGCGGGCGACAGTGGCAGACGGGGAAGCAGAGGGGGTGACCTTGAGGTAGAGCTGTGTGTCGTCAGCATAGCAATGGAAGTAATGGATAGTAAAATCAGAAAAACTGATAATTTTGCAGTGGCTGTATATAGCCTAAACCATGTTAACAGGTTGCATAACAGTTATGGAATCACCTCTATGTATGTCACTATGTCTCACTATATCAGGTTTTACATCTGCCATCTACTAGTGAAAAAGCAAAACAAATAAACTTACAGATGGTAGCTTTAAGAGTCTCAGTTATGGCTTGGCTCTTTGTTCTTCTCCTGCTCTAGTCCACCATGATTTACCCTCATTCACGTTTTCTGTTCACAGAATTTGCATAACATTTGTGGAGCAAGTGCTGATGAGTTGGGGGTTTTGTCACTGAAGAATAAGCCAACTGGAGTGTGAAATAAAGTAGCAGCTCAGAGACTGCTCTGAGGTGGAGAGGTGAGATGGCGAGGTGTTGGAACAGGTAGTACCTATGAGAGCACCGCACAAACCTATATCACATTTTTGTTTCTTTTTCTCTTCGATGGAGTCTGTGTGTATGCATGTATGTTGGTGCTGCATTTACTCTGCTTTAAACAGTATAATTACATTACATAATTATGTAATTCTCATTTACCGTACTTCAGTGGTGAAAAAATACTCAATTTTGTTACTTAAATTTGCATTGTGTAACTTTTCTGGTGAAAGGGCCATCAGTTATTGTTTTATCTGGTTTCACAGTATAGTATTAAATCTTTCTATCTTCATAAAGCCCAAATCAGACCAAGTTACAGGTCAAATCTGTGTAGAGGCAATCCTGCTCAGTCAGAATGCCTGTTTTTCTAGTTATTTTATAAAACCACCTGTAATTGAGTAAACGTTTAATGTCATACTGCTTGCTTCTATATCCATAGAAACAAGCAGGTGATGGAAGTTACAAAAACAAGGACATTTGTTGCAAACATAGATTTTGTCCCTAAAAAACAGCAACATATATCAGAGTATCATGCGCAATATATCAATTACAGTGAACCCTCGCTGTATCGCAGTTCACTGTTCGCGGCCTCGCTGTTTCGCAGATTTTTTTTCCCATTTTTTTCCCATTTTTTTTTTTTTTTTTTAATAGTGTAACTTTTTTTTACAGTATAACATTGTGTCCTGCGCCCTGATTAGCTAAGAGACTAGACCAGGACTAAACCAGGTCTAAACCAGGACTAAACCAGGTCTAGACCAGGGATGGTCACGCAGGGTGGTAGGGACAGAGTCTCTGATTTCCTTCACGAGAGCGCCTGGGTGACAGGAGGTGTGGCCTTTGTTTACTTGCCATGGAAGAATCAACATGGACGGACGCCGCGCGGCCGAGGGAGCCCGCAGCGGGGAGAGCCGCATTCGAGGGAGCCGCCGGGAGAGGACACTCGCGCGCAGAGAGGAGACAGTGGGTCTTCCCCGTCACGAACCCGACCCCGTCCTAGAGAGCTGTGGAGTATTGGCGACGCATTGATAGCCATGCCCCGAACTCCGGGGCGGACTGACTTTGGAGCCGGGGTGAAATGCAACCAACTCTTGTGAGTGCAGGTTGGTCTTACCTGGTCTTGTGGTGAGGACTGGTGCTCAGAGGCGTCTGTTAGCGGTTTGGCACTGTTAGCAGTGGCTTGAGTCTTGCCCAAAATGATATCCAGGTCGCTTTCCACTCGACTCGCACATGGCATGGATATGTGGTACCAAAACAAACACACGTGTCCGCGCGCACGTGTCAGCGCGCACGTGTCCGCGTGCCCGTGTCTCCCCCCGCGTCACTATTAATATATTTTGATGAAGATCTACAAAAGTTTGAGTGTTTAAACAAGAGAAAAATGTGAGGAAATGTTAATACCAGTCTCAGAAAGGTGTATAATGTGTCTGGTGAAGCGTTTTCAGCCTTAAAACATGTATAATAATTGTCAAATATAAAATTGTCCTACTTCGCGGATTTCACTGATTGCGGGCTATTTCTGGAACCTAACCCCCGCGATAAACGAGGGTTCACTGTATTGCATTTATCACTATATCATGATAATATTGTATCGTAATATTGTGCTACATGTATTGTGTATTGTAATCATATGGAACCATGAAGGACCCTGTGATATCAAGCCCTAATGTTTAGCTAACAATGCACACGCTCAAGCACACACCTACAGTATATGTTTCATGTTATAGCTTTCTCTAACTTCAAAGTGCCAATCCTGCACCGACACCCCGACTCTTACCGCGCTGCGCACTTTTGATATTGATTGCAGCCTATCGCCGCTTTTCAGGCAGATTAGCTAAATTACCCTCTCCATAATTGGGACTTGCACTTAAGCAGAGCTGTGCAGTGCGAGAGGCAGAGGAGGGGGTGAAGATTTAAAATTCCATTAGTGTCAATGACAGCTGCATGAGGGCTTTAAGACACCACGCGTCTGATCAGCGTCCAAAATGTTCCGAGGTAATTGATGCTGAAAAAATGAGCCTGCCAGTGTGGGTGATTGATACCGGTGACTCCCTAATTACACAGCAGCACCCATCCAAGGCACCCAGGCGCACATTGTAGTGAAAATCTCAAGTAGCTCTTTTGCCTGAATAAAAGAGGGAATTACATTAGCTCATAATTGTTATTAAGGACCTGCTATTATAGCAGCTCTCGAGTCACAGTGGGACATAGCACCCTGCACTCCGAAAAAGACACCCGCTGGCATTTATGTTATGACAGTTTGTTTTAGATGGAGGTGGTGGTGATGGTTCTGGTGGCGATGTGATGTTCTGACAGGTTTGAAGTATGGAAGCACTGGTGAGACGGAACAATTAGCAAATTTATGGAGTGACCGATACAAAGTGCATTTATATGAAATCTGGCTAATGGCTCATAGTTACAGGGCTGGGGTGAGGTTGATGCTACTTTAGATGTAATTTCATAATAAAACTGGCAGTGTGTAACTTGGTGGTGACACCTCAGCTACATGATTCCATGGAAATATAAAGTTAAAACCATTCTCTTTAAATGATAGCATCATACTGTGGAACATTATAGACAATATAGACAAAGCAGGGAAGCCCTCCTCCAGCAATCAAAAAACAAAAATAGTATTTTTTAGCCAAAAAGTTGCATATTTATTTAAAATATTGAATACAGAAGAAATTGGAATGTGATTTCAGTAACTCAAAATCTACTAATATTGCTATTAGTTGAATTAAGAAAGTTTTGAAAATTTAAAATTTTGTGAATTTTGGCTAAATTAAACAAGAATAAAAATTTAAACTGGGGCGGCAGTAGCTCAGTTGGTAGAGCATATGCCTTGTGATCCAGGGATTGGTGGTTTGAATCCCGCTCTTGATGGGTTGACCGCATGTGATCCCAGCTCCCACAGATGAGCGCTGCCGTTGTGTCCTTGGGCAAGACACTTAACCCCACCTGGCCCCCAGTCTGTGGACATTGGTAGCCTCCATGGCAGAAGATACATCAAGGCCCGTTGTGACGTGAGCCGTCCTCCTGTGGACCCGCCACCTGCAGAAGGATTCATGGGGGCTGGTGCATTGTGTTCTGGGCAGCAGAACACTGCTTGGACTGCTGCCCCCGCGACCCAGAAAATGGAAAAGCGGAAGAAAATGAATGAATGAAAAAATTTAAACTTAAATTTTAACTTAGTGCTGTGCAAATAGGTAATTTTGACACAAGTATAGAAAAAGCAACACCATTTTAATACAATACTTTCCACTTTTATGTTCATACTTTCATACTTTTTACAATATTCTTTTCCCTCACATCATGCTGTCCTAAATAACATTCTCATAATGGAACCATTGGGGGCTGGAATTCTCTGGTAACTATATGGCACTGAGCTAAATGACATTTCATATCCTGATATCAATAATTTACAGCTTTTGGGAGTGAAATATGACCGTCCTCTCATTTTAGCAGCTATTATAATGGCCATATCTCACAGTGACAAGCCTCTGCAGATCTGCTCTCTATAAAATCATATCTCATCTGTATTATTATTCACCTCTTAACTCTGGTGTGGGCCTCCTCCCAGCCAAATGCTCCACTGACTCCATCTTGTGTCATGTTGTGACATTTATAATCAATCGTCAGACAGAGAGGCGGCGTTGACGTCTTCTCAAATTGTGTTTAAAGCTCTTGTGGCTGACCTGCCCTGAGATATGCTGCTGTGTGGAGATCTGTGCTTTGTGAGGCTGTCTATTGAACTGCTGAGGTCATAACCCACCAGTGTGTTTTTAATCTGTGCTGAAGTCAATATGATCTTGGTTCTAACTTCAGTCAGACTTTTATAAATATACCTCCATGTCTTGCAACATCAGTGCAGACTTTTCACCTCAGTAAATCAGGCGTTTTGAGTTTAAGGGACATTTTTTGTCACACTTTAAAGGCTACATATTATGCATTATTAGGCCTGAGCCATGACATGAGAAACATCCTAGTGAAGGACTACTTAAAGAGCCATGAATATCACAAAAATCAACTAACTCTAATTTTAAGTAAAGACCTCAAGAAAAAGTAATGAAAGATGAAATTAGATTTTTATAGGGCCAATGTTAATTATTATCAACAGGAAAATATTTACTTGGTAGCCAATGTCAAGAAAAGACAAAATATATTATGGCCCTGTCCCAAATCCTACAGGAGGTTGGCCGTTTTGGCCAGGACATGGGACCTCTCAGATTGCAGTGATTGAAGTTGCAGAAGCTGCAGCAGCAGAGCCTCCTGTCACCCGAGGTCACTGTGGACCTATAGGCACATACTGTCATTGACCCAGCACCCACATCTGACCTGTCTGAGGACCACACTGTTCTGGACATGACGTCCTACCTTCACACTGAGGACCAAAGTGCTACTCACAGCTGGATCACTATTTGTAAATTCTGATGCACAAACTTTTCCCCTGCTCTTAAAATGGTAGCACAGGCACGTGCTGTCACTGACCGGCACCGGCTTCTGACCTCAAGGCCTCCCTCACTCTGAGGACCACACTGTTACAGCTACAAACTTCTTCCACTAAAACTCTCTAACCCTTTACAGTCCAGTATTGGGCTGTGTATAGTCTGAACATAAAGGTTAGAGCAGATGAGCTAAGAAAAAACACATATTTATCAAGCCACGTTCTATAATATAGAACCTGTCTATTAGGAGTCCAAAATGCACCTCATAATTTTATCACCAAATTATTATGTAAATGAGCGTTAAGTGACAGCACTGCCAGCCATTTGATGCACATGATGACTTTGACTGAATCTGTTCTGTGATTGTATTAGTAGCCTACCCTGGTGTGGATGTTCAAGGCATTAGCTGTCATAGTTGAAACTCTTTTGTGGGACCAGTGTTGGGGTAGTGTTTGCTTGTTACTCATTACTTCTTTAAAAAGTATTCCATTACGTTACTTAGTTAACCTCTATGGAAAGTAACTTTTTCCTTATTACTTTGGTAACTTTTTGGTGGTAAACTCCATCTAGGCTGAATACCAACACGAGATTAAAAGTTGGCATGTACCATAAGGGAAAGTTGAGAGAGTTCAAGAGCATGTGAAGCGGTTAAGAGGTAAACAGGGCTGCGCAGTCTGCCTGAGGGATTCAACTCGGCAGGAAAGGGACAGCACTGGGTACGGGAGGATCCCCTTAAGGGACTTCTCCCCGGGTGTCTCTGGCCCCAGCCGAGTGCATTTCTACTGAGGCTTTGCACCGCGACCGTCTCTGGGTTGGCAGGAAAGGTTCGAGGTGAAGGTGCCACAATGATCCAGCTGCGTGCTTTACAGCTCCTTCAGCCTGGACCTTGCTGCTTCCGGGGGCTTTGCCCTCTCAGCTCCCGAGTGGGGATGAGGCCTCCTACTCTAGGTGCAACTGTCGACTGGGGCAAACTGTCCTCAGTACGTCGCGCCATCAGGGCGGGGACCAGAATGCGTACACAGAAAAATAACATTGCACTGAATTGAAAAAGGAACTACGTTTCGTTACCAAATTTTCAGTAGTAGTGCAATACACTATTTTTACCCCCCAAAAAGTGGTTATGTTAGTTTGTAATGTGTTATACCGAAGGCTGCATGAAACAAAACAACGCATTTTTATTTTTGACTTTATATCACTAATATAATGCATCATTGATGCACAAACTGCAGTTTGTCCCTTGGTTCAATCGGCCCAGTGATAGACTACTTGAAACTCAGTAGGAAGCCTTGAAAATCCCAAAACTCAAGTAGTAAACAAAAACGAACACATCAGTCACGTTGCCTATGTTTTTTGTTTTTTTTTTCACATTGTGCATTCCTGCTGGTGACAGCAGAAGGAGCTCTAAATACCAAACTGGAAACAGAAGTTTAAAAATATCCAAATGTGGGCATTGTTTTAAATGAGAAAATTTGAAAAAAACAATCTCAAGATGGTCAAGAGCATGTTTAAAAGGGAATTAAGACACAAGATTGCAATGCCCAGGAATCCTTCTAGTAGCATGAATAGCTCTGTCACCCGACAACAAAAAGGTCCTTTAGTTTATTCTTCATCTACCTAAAACATGCAGAGTAAGCTAGTTCTTTATCTTGGCAATCCTATAACCTTTAAGATCCTGGCTAAAGATCTGAAGATGGGTCCCCAGGTATTGCTATAGGTCAGGTTGCCCAGAGAAACTGGTTGAAGGATAAGTCAAATAGAAAGGGCAAATTCCCCTACATGGGCAATAAAGAGTATTATTGCGACAAGATTTTGGGTCTGCTTACCTTGCTAGAAGATTCGAACTGGTGCACTTGATTGTCAAAGATTGTCCAGGAATTGAACCCATAGGTACTGCCTGTGATCCAGAATACACGGTTCTCCAGTACTTACGAAGGCGCAACTCTGGTCTACAGTGCATCACCCTGAGTTCAGATGGGCATGATTGACAGGTGAATTAGCAAATCAAGGGCACAAGAGGATGTACCAACACAGGCGGGCGTGCCAGAGTGGGCCGTCATCTGCTGTATATCTTCACCTAGAAGCCACGGGCCATTCTTTTGAGGACAGTGAGGTTCAGATCTTAGCCAGGGAAAAGAACTGGTTTGAGAGGGGAGTTAAAGAGGCTATTTTTGTCAAAAAAAAAAGAGAATCCGTCGCTAAACAGAAATGGGGGAGTTAGACATAACTTGTCTCCCATTTATAATTTGATTCTTAAACCAAGTCAAAACAGACAAAGAAACATTAGGGCAGACAATCCGGGGCAGAGGGGTGGAGAGGGTCGTTAGACGTTGAATAGGGGGACGAAACTAGTCGCTAGAGTAATTTGAAAAACAAAGAGACAGATTAGGGGGATCGTTTTCAGAGCTTTTTCAGTGTAGGGAGTGCCGCCCGGCAGCTAGATATAAGCAGTGTCTAACCAGCACGATAACCAGAGCTGACGAAGCCTCTCGGATGAGCGGCGAAACGTTTTCAACCAAACAAACTTTGTCCAGTTGACAAATTGAACTTCTCCTTTTATCAAGGGCACATATAGTATACCATTATCAAAACAAATATGGCTGCTTATGAGGAAAAGAGAAAGGCAAAAAATATCACAGGGGACTGAAACAATCCAGATTTCTGCAGATCCAATGAGTGAATGAGTGAGAGAACTTTCCTGTCTGACCAATGAGCTCCTTCGTTTTACATGTCTCTGAAATAAACAAATCTGATAGCATGTGTGTGTTTGCATCCTGCTCAATGAAGGAAGTGCTGACCAGAATGATATCCCTATGAAAACATACAGAGAAATCCAGAGACATACTCAATAACACACTGTGTTGGGAAGAATACTTTGAAAATGTATTTACAGTAGTGAAAGAATACTGAATACCTGCATTAAAATGATACATGGTCTAATCAAAGGACTGTATTCTGAATACTTAGAATACTTTCAGGCAGAGTTGCATTGAAATTATAGTGTCAACACATCATAGGATTGGAAACAGCAAAAATTACACATACACATGCACATGTTTTCTAATTTTCTCACTAATATTGTGCAGTTTGAAGCCTATATTGTGTGATCAATTACCTCCATGTATTCCTTTGATTTTAGAAAAGTGTCTGTTTTCTGAATACCACCAAATGCAAAAGTAACTGTACGGGAACACAGGTACTCTGAATACATACTTCCCAGTTACTTCCCACTGCAGTACTGCAGTGACATAGGAATACTACTTCTAATAATACTACCATTGTTACTACATTTGCCTCTCTTAAACCATTGCTTTGTTTCCCAGCTCACTGTTCTTAATCCCTCAACAAATAACCCTTCCTCAGAGGGATATGGCTCTGAATGGGATTATTTTGACCTTGTAATTCCTTTAGTGATTTTTTATACTGGATTCTTTTTGGCATTATTCCAGTTTTGTTATTGCACTGCCAAACCTGTAAAATTGTATTCTGGTCTTGTTTAGCTAGTCCTAATAGTTAATAGGAATTGGATAATTGCTCTTCCAGAGGGCTGTTTTACATACACTGGGTACTGTGGGTCTTGGCTCCTCTCCACCAGGGCTCTGCTAAAGGACAAGCTGTTTGTGTGTTCACACAGTGGTTTGCAATTGAGCTGCTACATTGCCATGAATAATCAAATAAACAATTTTTTCCTCCATGCCACTTTATTCAACACACTCTGAGCCACTATGTTGAGCCATGTCCTTGGGTATCCTGAATCGCTGTCAACTGTGGCTTTGAAAAGATGAAAATGAGGAATATGTCATATAAGAGAGCAAGTGCAGATGTAAAAGTATGCTTAGTTAAAGGGACAGTGTGTAAGATTTACCCGTTACTTTTTCTCGAGGTCTTTACCCGTTAATTACTGAAATTGAAGATACCCATTCAAAAATACATTGTTTTCCAAGCCTTTTCACTTCCATCATGAAATCAAAGTATTCTTTTGGACTTAGATATAGTCACATAAAAGGGGGATCTTCCCCATATAGAGGCAGCCATTTTGAATACGAGAGCCGCAGAAGGACATTTGGGCTCATCCTTCGCCGAGGCTCCTGCTAACAGCTGCTCAGCCGCGCTGCATATGGGAGCAGAGGAGCGAAGGAGAGAAGGGGAAGGGGAGGGGGGAAGGGGGGAGCCTCGTGTAAACAAGCATGCTGCTGTATCACACATCGTAATGGATATAACACATATTTTGGACTAAATTGTTTTACTGGATTTTATTCGCTGGATCCTTATGGACAGATTGAGACCAAGTTTATGGTGAAATACAGAGTTTGACCTGTGCAGAGCCTTCAAAGGTAAGCTAACAAACCTCGTTTTGTGCTTTTCTGTATAAAAGCCCCATGTGCTCGGGGAGTGATTGTTTTGCAGGGAAATGAATTGCATAGTCAAAAAGAGGAGACTGTAAGGTTTCATTTGATGTGTAGATTGTCATGAATCATGATCGGGATTGTGTGTTTTCATGCGAAAAGAAAAAAAAAAAGTGAACGGGGGACCGCGTTTTATGTATACAGCGGCGCGGGCACGCGCTACGGCGCGCCCGGGTGACCCTCGTGGTCTGCCATAGCCAAAAGAGGAAGTGGAATAGCTACTAACCACCTATGCGCCACGAATCCTACACACTGTCCCTTTAAGTTTTATGAGTTTTTGATTTTGAGGATGTTGGAATTTTGTTCCAAGCATACCAGGATGAGGTATGAGTATTTTATGATGAGGTTGAAACTCTTACACTTCATTGTCACAGCTACATTGTCAGGCTTTTGCTTGTAGTGTTTATCCAACTCACTTGTAAATAATAATAACAACTTTAAATTTGTTGTATTGTATTGTATTTTATACTGGAATATTATAGCCAAAAGAACAGGGGCTAAACTAGTCTGGTTAACACCTGACCATATCACAAGTGAGATATGGGTCTGGAAACTCGCTTCGAAAAATCCTGTAGCGGAGGTGTGGTTAGCGATTGCCAACGGCCGTTTATTGGGCGTTATGAATGTCTATCATTGAGCGTATACGTAAGTCCATAGCCAATCATGTCAGTTGTCAGTTCAAACTACAAGCTTCCGTTTGTCATGTAGTACGCGTCACCGTCTTGCCACACCTCCCCCGCTCTCTGATTGGGGCCCTAAATCTGGGACTCTCGCTTGGACGAGCTGCCAGGCCGCCTTCCAGTTCGAAAGGAACGGAAGCGGCCTGGGAATTCCCAGGCTAGGGCTAAACCATTACATGGTGGGGCTTTCAAACACTTGGTATAAATACTTTTAGCAACAAAGTTACAGTGTTACTTTAAAGAAATGGGCTGTCAAGTTCAGTGTGTACTCTAAGTACTGTGACATCTTAGCATTGCCCAATCACATTTGGCCAAAGTGGGGACAAGTCTAGATTGTCAGAAAGGCCTCTGTCGCCCCATAGTGAATAATAGAACAGAGTGCTAGGTGCCTAAGGTTCAAAGTTTCCAAGATGGAAGGCAAAAGAGGCAGCAGTGTTCTTGTGGTTCAATCCATGCTGTTACCAGTGTTGTTATCCCCTTGGGCAAGACCCAGTCCAATCCAATCCAGCCTTACTATTAAAGTCTGCATGTATAGTTTGCACCATCGAGTCTTTGTGAGCAATAGAGAAGCAGAATTCTTACCAGTGTAAATAGCTGTAGCACTACTTTTTGACAGTGGCTAATTGAAAAATTAACAAGTAATTTAGTCTGAACAGACCCAATGAAATCTTCTAATACATTTAAGCAGAGCATACTTCACTGTCAAATCTAATATTGACTTTCCACCTAGAGTTTTCAAAATCATTAACTTTTGTCCTCAGCAGGAGTCATGCCCATTTATCCATATTCAGGTGTCACTTCTCAAAACAATACCGCGGTTCATTTTAATTTCTTTAGTCCACTCATTGTTCATCTTTTCATGTATTTTGCCATAGATTTTGTTGGAGATGGAGGAGCAGATTTTGGTGAGCCAATTTGCGGTCTCCCATGGGCTATTGGTCCACACTGCTGAGTCCCATCACTCAGATTAGGGCGAAGAAAGAAGACAGCTGCCTCACCTGTCTGTGGAAAGGCACACAGCATGGAGGCCTGAACAAGCCCAGTGATAAAACAACTACTCTTACGGCTGATGTTTTCGCCAAAGTACCAAAGGATTGTGTTTTATATTAAAGAGCCCATGTTATGCAATTTTTTAATCTATTTTTTTATCTTATACTATTTTTTCCTCATCGAAAACATACCTGAAGTTGTGTTTTGTTTCATTCACACATGTTTAACACACAAACCCTGCATATTTAAGATCTGTTCTGCTCTCAAATAGACAAATCTCCATGTACTTTCACTAGAATCATTTGGATTATTACCTGGAATTTCCAGTGTCTACTAAAGAAGCGGTAAAAGGACCTGTTAACGTCAAAACTACAACTGCATGACATCACAAGGTGGAACAGAGCATTTTGAGCTTTGGAGATGTAGACAGACTGATAATTAAACATTAAGCAAACGTGTGATTGAAACAAAACACAACTCTAGGTATGTTTTCAAAGAGGAAACAGCATTATACAACACAATCTAACCAGAAAGAGTCGATTTAGCCTGAACTACAACAGGTGAACTGATTTGTACTGGTAAATCAGTCTGTCAGACACCAAATTACAGACACAAGATCGCTCGCAATAGTCAACCGTTTTTCAGTGAGTAACTCTAACCTTTTTGTCTTGAAAATGAAATCCTAAACAGGACCACAAATGCTTGTATCAGTTACAGACTATTGATTATAGACTCCCGCTGTTTAAATTCAGTTTGCATTATTTCTTGAGATTTCAGGCAATTTGGAAGGTTTTTTGGCTGTGTTTGCTCATGTGTGCATTGTGCCATTATGGCAACATTCCTGCAAAGTATCAATACAAAATCATGTATTCCAATATAAAAGAAAAAGGTAAAATGTGCACTATATAATTTTAACTATTAAAATGTATGTATGTATGTATGTATGTATGTCTGTATGTGATGTATGTATGTATGTCTGTATGTGATGTATGTATGTATGTATGTGATGTATGTATGTATGTATGTATGTATGTATGTATGTCTGAATGTATGTCTGTATGTATGTATGTATGTATGTCTGTATGTGATGTATGTATGTATGTCTGTATGTGATGTATGTATGTCTGTATGTGATGTATGTATGTCTGTATGTATGTATGTATGTGATGTATGTATGTATGTATGTATGTATGTGATGTATGTATGTATGTATGTATGTATGTATGTGATGTATGGTATGTATGTATGTGCTGTATGTATGTATGTACTGTATGTGATGTATGGTATGTATGTGCTGTATGTCTGTATGTGCATGTGATGTATGGTATGTATGTATGTCTGTATGTGATGTATGTATGTGCTGTATGTATGTATTCATTTATTTATTTATTGCTAGGGGAAAACCAAAAAAAAAAATAAAAAATGAGGGGGCAATGTGTTGCATTTGGTTAAAATATGTCTTGACTGTATGAAAGATGGTGATGTTGTTTTCTTCCTTCCTAGACTTAGAAGTTCTGTCAAAGTTTGCAAAATGTTCCCAACACAACAAATATGTAATGTCAACTCTGGCCCTCTCCAGCAGACAACTTCACCCACACAACTCAATGGAACCTTTCAGCTTTTTTTTTTTTTTTTTTTTTAGCTCTGGCTCCATTGGATTGGTATTTTAACCAATCAGCTTCCATTTTAAACTTTTCATGATGCGTATAATGAATAATGCTAACAACTGAAATTTGAATGAAGGCCTTTGAATTTCCGCTTAGGATGAATAAAAGTAACTCTGCTTTCTATCTCCTCCTTTGTTTAGACAGTTGCAGGTGTCTTCTTTGTACACAGGGAGAAATGTCTTAGGTTAATGAAGAGCTCCAGACACCAGGATGTCTTCTTTCACTGTTGTTCTTGACAGACTGGTCCCACCTGAGTCCCACTTCTGTACAAACTGAGAATTCTGTATTTCTTCACATAATCTTTCTATTAGCAGTTCATACGAAGTATCAGGATGAGGGTGAATGTACCCTCACACCGATGCTGCTAATTAGCTGTGAAATATGAAATTAATTATTTAATAATATAATAATACAGGGTGTACTTAAAGTCTCTTTACAATTTAAACAAGTTATTACAAAGCCAGCTGTTGAGATATATTAATTAGATTTATTTTATTTGAATGAGTGTTTATTAAAGTTTTTTTCACTTCATTTAATAGACCTCTACATGGGCACCATTAGTTGCACGAAGCACATCAAGACGGTACTCAATTTCTTGCCATGTTCGCTGTAGGATAGTCTCATTAATCAGACCCCCCAGGATTTTGCGGGCATTTTTTGTGATTGTTGCGGGCTAAAATGCCTGAATTTGCGTGAACTTTTCCAAAAAGTTGCGATGAAAGTTACGGTGCTTTTAAGGTTTTTGTTGCGGGAGGAAGTGAAAGTTGCGATAAATAGTTGTGATTTTCCCTTTTTGTAATTAAAATTGAGTAATATTTTGAATACTGAGTTATTACTGACAAAGAATAATACAAGGACACAGAGATCACAGATATGGTCCTAAAACAACCTTACCAACATCGAAAATAAATTACTACTAGGAGGGGAACTGTTTCACCCGGTCTTTTCCTGTTATTTTTGTGGGCAAATGGCGCCGCAGACATGTTTCTTTGCCATTAGAAGCCGTGTCCCAATTCCCAGAGTGCACAGTTCGGAGCGTGGTTTGAAGGGCATGTGCGTCATTTCTTTTTTGCCCCATGCGCAGTTAACACGCGGTCTGAAGACCGCAGTCGTTTCCATGGAAATCGGGGCGTGGACCAAGCGCGTGAAAAAGTACGCTTCGCGCAGCATGCACCGCGCGCTACTTCTTCTACGGGAGAAATAGAGTCGACGGCTGCTTCCCGTAGTTGCGAGACCTGTTGCACTCAGGGCTGAGCAAGTGTGGACCGCCTTGACTGCAGTCTGAGCCCCCTTCAAACCACGCTCCGAACTGGGGACACGGCCGCAGTTTCGTTTCGTCACACGGAAGTAAGGCAGAAGGAAGTTGGTCGACGTGAGTTCAATACGTCGCCAGTGACTGGTCAAAATTGGTAAAAATTGCGGGAAAGTTGCGGTGATTAGTCAAAATTGCAACACCGCCCTGAATTCACGGGATTGGCTGAAGTTGCGTTGAAGTTGCAAATCGCAACATCGCAAATTCCTGGAGGGTCTCATTAATGGTGGCAATGGCTTCACAAATCCTTTGCTTCAAGTCAGCAATGTCCCGTACCTTTGTTTGATACACGATATCCTTTACATAACCCCATAAAAAGAACTCCAAAGGAGTGATATCAGGTGAGGTGGCCATGGAATTGGCCCATCTCTACCAATCCATCAGTCTGGAAATGTTTGATTGAGGAAGTGACGAACATGCAGTCCCCAATGTGGTGGTTTAAAAAAAAAAAAATAATGTGAATAAAAACTTTAATAAACACTGATTAAAATAAAACAAATCTGGTTAAGATATCTCATCAACTACCTTTTCAATATTTGTTTTAAATTGTAAAGGGACTTCATGGACACCCTGTATGATAGAACTGGACAGTAATATTTTTTTGGTGGCACAGTATATTTTAGTAACATCACCTTAACAGGGAGCTGGTGGAAATGTTGGTGGTACAAACTCCACTTTGACCATTGCATACTGTTGTTGTGTCCTTGGGCAAGACTCTTCACTCATCTTATCTAACGTGAATGTGGGGTGAGTGTGAGGTTGTGGTCAGAGGGGTCGATGGTGCAGATTAGCAATCTTGTGTCCTCCAGTCTGTGGATACTTCAGTACTATAAGCTATATCACCACTATTAGCTCCTCATCCAAATTAATGAATCATTTATGTAAGCGTTTATACACGTATAGTGCCTTTCATGACGATGCACTGTTGGTGGTTGTACAAGCACAGCTGCCCTGGGACAGACTGACGGAAGCGAGGCTGCCAATCTCCATCATTGGCCCCTCCAACCACCACCATCAGTTACACACACACTGCACTTTAATACTAGGCAATGCGGGCAAAGTGCCTTGCAAAGGACACAACAACAGTTTTTGCCACTGGTGCCCCACTGTGGGTCCCATCCAGTTGTGTCTTTGAGTAAGCATGTTTTTGAGTATGATTATGGATATTAGGTGTAGGATATTTTATTAAATATAGGTTTATGACGTTTCGCTGCTCATCCAAGTGACTTCTTCAGTTCTGGTCCCAGTGCTAGTGGACATTACACTGATTTATATTTGCCTGAAGGGAGGAGCTCACGTTCAGTGTAGTAAGTGTAGTCATCTTGGATGAACAGTGAAACATATTCACTCAAAAACTTTTGTCTAGTTGACAGAATTGAATTTTTTCGTTTGCTGTGGATCTACCTGGACTGAGGGATTACACAGATACAGTATTTTATTTTTAATCATATTGTAATCATATTGTATTTTTCACTGATTCATTGTTTTATTCTGTTGGTTAAATGAACAATTTTGTGGAGCTGCAAGACTGTTCTAATTTTGGGCTCTACAAAAATGAATAGAACTGAATCTGGTGTGCTTACATGCATTTGACTTAAGTAAGCATAAACATGAACTGTAAAACTAGATTAAACATATAATTGAAACAATCTCCAGTTATCCTCAACCAGACACAGCAGAGGATGAATGGGAGTACCGTATAGTGAGCTATAGGCTTCACCTCACAACCACAGGGAGCTGAATGTAAAAACAGACAATATCTGGTGAAGAGGCAATGCCCGAGGTGCAGAGAAGTGCTCCAGGCCTCCTCCAAAACATCAGAGATCCCACCACAGGAGGCCGCTGATCCTGCAGGCTGGTGCCGCGTGCTTTGACTTTCTCCACAAGGACATTTTTGCAGCTACTGTGGAGATGATAGTGTGATCATGTCTGAAGTGAAGG
This sequence comes from Paratrypauchen microcephalus, assembly GCA_036785185.1. Lineage (NCBI taxonomy): Eukaryota > Metazoa > Chordata > Actinopteri > Gobiiformes > Gobiidae > Paratrypauchen > Paratrypauchen microcephalus. Next base: position 17,666 of record JAVJIX010000189.1, on the reverse strand, counting down.
GAAGGAAGACTTCTCAGAGCTTTGGTGTTACCTGGTACAAAGTATTAAAGAGGGTGTCAAGGTCATGAGGAGGGATTAAGTACACTTCCTGGTACATTCTGACACAGTGTGAAAGGAAGAATATAAAAACCCATTATTTCTTGATGATGATACAGTATTTCATGAGGCAGTACTGAGAAGGACTACTGCTTTCCCAGTAAGTAATTGCAACATTAAATTACAGCTATGAATAATATGTTATGTGTGTGTCCTCAATGAGCAGGTAGTGTTAAATGTCAGACACAGGAACAACTACAAAAAACTAAAAAGAATTATGCTAACTATTTTGGTAGTGGAGTATTTTGGTAACACATTATAATAACAATGCAATTTACAGCATTAATAAAACATGAGACTTAAATCATAGTGAACAAAAAGTTGAAAACGTTTCAGGCTGTAACATCTTAAAGGAGAATTAAAGGTTTTTTTTTTAACAATCTGAGCCTTATTTCGGTAATAAAACAAGTTGTTTTACTCACCCATAGCACTTTGGTGTCATATGGAGCACTTCCGGAGATGTTTTAGATTTGCGATATCCGTAACGCGAGTATAATATTATATGCCCCGAGCGGTCTCCAAATAACACAAACTTGAGCACTTTTCAAATTATAGAAGCTCAATGTCTTAGTCTACACTTTTGTTTGAGTAAAAAGTGGCCTGTAATCCAAGATTTATCCATAATTTACAGCTTTGGGTTTCATATTTGAGACCTGAGAGCGAAATAAGCTGTGACTCCGCACATGCGCACTGGCGTCCTCATCTACTCGAAACTATGGATAAATCTCGGATTACAGGCCACTTTTGACTCAAACGAAAGTGTAGACTAAGACATTGAGCTTCTATGATTTGAAAAGTGCTAAAGTTTGTGTTATTTGGAGACCGCAAACATGTGCCCCGAGAACTCACGTTACGGATATCTAAAAATCTAAAACATCTCCAGAAATGCTCCATATGACACCAAAGTGCTATGGGTGAGTAAAACAACTTGTTTTATTACCGAAATAAGGCTCAGATTGTAAAAAACGTTAATTCTCCTTTAATTAAGGGATTAGGGTTAGGAGTTAAGATCCACTTATTAAGCCATCATTCAATCTTTTTTATGCTTTATTGTGGCTAATAGGGTGTAGTTACAGTATATATTGTTTATTTAATGGCATAGATCTATGCCATAAAATATGATTTATATATGTAAGCAATATACAGCACTAGTATATCATCTACTTCTATCCTGTTCATTTTGACTTGACCTGTAATAGAAAAGAAAACTATATCTCTCTCTGTTACAGCAGTAATTGTGGTAATATGCTTTGGACTGAGACAACCAAACTGCACAAAGAGACATTAACATACAAACCATGTTATTATCATCTCCATTATTCCAATAGTGGGGACTTGGGAGGGCTTGTGATTAAAATGTCAGTGGCAAAAAGGGCAAACCTGCGGCTGACCTCCTGGCTGTGGATAATGAGATATGTGGACAGTGGTTTTAGCTCCTACTTCCAGAGGACTACAGGATTATCTAAAGATGACTCTATTAATTCTCCTGTGACACGCGGTGGTGAGGTGCTGAGCGGCCATCTTGGTACTTTCTCGAGTGGTTGGACCGAGACTTCTGGGGTCAACAGTGTTCCACAGCAATTAAAATCTGTGTTAATCGACAAGATGTTTTTTCTCACAGTTTTAGCCATATCTAAGCAGCTGTGTGACATTTTTTAACTAAAAAAAAAGTAACGCATTAGTTACTTTCCTAGGTAACTAGTTACTTTTATAGTGTATTTTGGGTTAGTAACTAGTAACTGTAACGACAGTAATTACTTTTTCAAAGTAACGTGCCCAATACTGCTCGTGCATGTACTTTCTAATAGTGTAATTCAGAACATTTGAAACACCTTTACCATTTTAAACCTATTCTTCCCATGTACTCATGTTGTTGCAGCAGACTATAAAGCGATTCCAGACTTGTAATTCTTGTTCTCTTGGGGGGTCCTTGTGTTCTGGCTAGAGACCACAGAAACAGCATGTTCAAAACCATCTCCCCAAAGACTAGATATAAAACACAACATATCTTTAGGGGGTAATTATGTTTAATAAATTGTACCAACAGGAAATCAAGTTAGTTTTATCTTTTCTGAAATAAACAACCACATTTGGCTCTGAAAACATGACATAAAAATATCTCTGTATTTGTATGTCAAAAATACTATTTATAAATGATTGATGCTATACATAAAGTATCATCAACAACTGTGAGTAAATAAAGGAGTAAAAATGTTTAATGTAATTGTTTTGTAACTTTTTGTAACTTTTACAGTCATTTTAGATCATGATTAACCTTATTGTGCTATGAGTGGGCAATTTGTTTTGGGCTTTCCACCTCTGCAGCCATCAAGATACAAATATAGTCCATAAATACACAATACATTATACACACATACAAAATACATTAAAACACAAATTAACTACAGATCACCAGTCAAATATACAGAGATCAACATATTCAGCATCCTAACATGCTCGCACACACACACACACACACACACACACACACACACACACACACACACACACACACACACACACACACACACACACAATGACTCTAGCTTAGCCAAGCCCGGCTAAGTACTTCCGGTGGCTCTGGGCTGATTGAACATGCACACTAGTGCCTTTTTCTCCACGGGCACACCAAATGCACGCAAACGCACGGAGCGTGGTCTACAATCAGATTATAAAGCTGTTTTTAAGACAACTGGGGTGAGGAAAAGTTTATAATCTAAAAATAGGTAAAGATCGTCACAAATCTGACATTTTTGAAAGTTGTAGGTGCCCTTTCAGCCAAACACGATATTTTCGGCCACTACGTCAACTGGAGGCAGCTACAAGCAGCAATACCCTATCCACTTATTTTAGCAGATCCATGGCTCAAGCACAATTACGTAGGTGAGAGTTTGGAATGTAGCCCAGTGATGTCATCACACGGCGCTGTTTGTTTCCAGCAGTATGAAATATCAGTTAAATATTGAGGCAGGTATGAGTCTTGTGCTCCTCTGTGAGTTTATGGATGTCCACAGTCCTCATGGAAGGTAAGCACAGATTCACTGTGTGTTTTAGAGTGGACTTTATTCACTGTTGTTTTTATGAGTAACATTCGCGCATCTGACAGGGCTCGTATAGTAAAGTCGTGTATGTGCATGACCCACCTCCTCCAACTGGGCCATAGTCCCAACCGTGCCATGGCTGGGCACGGTTCGACCGCGCTCACACTGGACAAACGTACCGCCTAGAGCAGGGGTCGGCAAACTGTGGCTCCGGAGCCACATGCGGCTCTTTGATCCCTCTGATGCGGCTCAGTACAGTGGGGGTTACGTTGTAGAAATAACCCATGATAGGCAAAATCCGTGAAGTAGTCAGCTTTATATTGCGTGTATAAATATGCGTGTATTTCACAGTTCCTCTGACCGAGGCGGCAAACTGAATGCATTCTGTACTGTACAGGAGACATGGCACGGAGGAGAATGACTGACAAAGATCAGGACGCAGAACTATAAAAAAAATCTGCGAAACAGCGAGGCTGCGAAAGGTGAACCTCGATATAGCGAGGGACCACTGTATTTAAATAAATGTATTTGTTCATATTCAAAATGTAATTCTATGGCAAATTGTAATTCTATTCTATGGTTAAAAAACAAAACAAACAAAAAACAAACATTATATGCAGTGTTATTTCATTTTAAATTTCAAAAGGGTTTTGTGGCTCCCAGTGTTTTCTTTACTGTGTGAAACGGGTCCAAATGGCTCTTTGAGTGGTAAGGTTGCCGACCCCTGGCCGAGAGTCTGGAGCGCGCAGACGGTCAATCAGGATCTTAAAGCCCCAGTGTGTAGGATTCGTGGCGCATAGGTGGATGGTGCTATTGCACTTTCTGTTTTAGCTACGGCAGACCTCGAGGTCCGCGCGCCGCTATTGTATAAATAAAACGCGGTCCCGTTTTTTTTTTTTTCTCATGAAAACACACATTCCCGATCATGTACCATGACACTCTACACATCAAATGAAACCTTACAGTCTCCTCTTTTTGATTATGCAATTCATTTCCCTGCAAAACAATCACTCCCCGAGCACATGGGGCTTTTATACGGAAAAGCACAAAACGAGGTTAGCTTACCTTAGAATGCTTTGCACAGGTCAAACTGTGTATTTCACCATAAACTTGCTCTCAGTTTGTCCGTAAGGATCCAGCGAATAAAATCCAGTAAAACAATTTAGTCCAAAACACGTGTTAGATCCATTACGAGTCTGATCCAGCAGCATGCTTGTGTTGTTTACCCAAAACCACGAGCCTTGCCGAAGGCGAAGGCGGAGCCCAAATGTCCTTCTGCGGCTCTCGTATTCAAAATGACTGCCTCTGCATGGGGAAGATCCCCCTTTTATGTGACTATATCTAAGTCCAAAAGAATACTTGATTTCATGATGGAAGTGAAAAGGCTTGGAAAACAATTTATTTTTGAATGGGTATCTTCAATTTCAGTAATTAATGGGTAAAAATCTTACACACTGTCCCTTTAATGGCCTCCTCGCAGATGTGCTACAGGGACTTATGTTCACCCACAAGTGTAAGCACCATGTGGACGAGGCACAGCAGTGTGTTTTAAACTGCACAGACAATTACCAAACCAGTCTGCAATGCACTCCTAACCTTAAGCTCTTCATTATCATTTGAATAGACTATGAATAAGCCATTTGCTCACTGTAAAGTCTTTGTTCATGCTTGAATAAGGTAATACGATAATCAAGGAGTACGCATTATAAAATGTAACTTGAAAGCTTGAATGCATTTTTTTTTTTAGTTATTTTGTCCCAGTGCACTGAAGGATTGTTCCACTGCCCAAATATTTCCATGAATCACTACACAGGGTGGTTGGGTCAGAAAGTCTCCGAAATTAAAATGCAAAGTTTCCTAAATGACTACTTGTATTTCAGGAGTAGTATTATTAGTAGAGGGCACTGTATAGTAAGGATCATAGCTCTGAGCTGTAGTGTCTGCCCTGACCTGAAAGCATGCATCTGACCCTGGCTTGTACAGAGAAAACACATGGGACAAACGGGAGGTGAGGAGACAAATATACATAGATCCTTGGAGCAGAAGTTATGTTCATAATACAGTGGATCTGTACAAGGACAGGTGCCAGGCATGTGGCTCGGAGTCTGTCACAAGTTACAAGTCAAACTGAGATGCTCCATTTTTCATTCTTCTACAAAGGGTACGCATTGGACGAATAGTAGTTTGGAGATAATCTGTTTAATTCAAAGTACCAATTTTTTGTGTAACATCGTTGCTGCCCCAGTTTAAATATTATGTTAGAATACATACTTCTCCAATAATACGTGACAAAGAAGTGACGCCCTGATTGTCAGGTGGATTAACCAATCAGAAAACAAATATGATTGCTTACAAGTAAAACAGAAAGGAAAACCACAGAAAGGAAGACCACAAGCTACTGAAAAACACAGATTTCTGCTGAATCAGTGAGTGAAGCACTAAACTCTGTTAATCTGAGGAGAAGAGAAATGCTCTTTCATTTCTCATGCACTCAGCACAACACAGGGAGTAGGGCCCAGACTGATTATGCGCTGTGATATCATGAGTTTTGTGATGAGGACCACACAATCATTTTTTGAAGGTTTAATACACTCAACAAAAATATAAACGCAACACTTTTGTTTTTGCTCCCATTTTCCTGAGATGGACCCAAAGATCCAAAATTCACTCCAGATACACAACACTACCATTTCTCTCAAACATTGTTCACAGATCTGTCCAAATGTGTGACAGCGAGCACCTCTGCCCCGCTGAGACAATCCACCCCACCTCACAGGTGCGCCACATCAAGATGCCGATCCGACATCATGACCAGTGCACAGGTGCGCCCCAGACTGCCCACAATAAAAGGCCACCCCGAAATGTGCATTTTTTTTTGCTTTATTGGGGGTCTGGGGACACAGAACCAGTCAGTATCTGGTGTGACCACCATTTGCCTCATGCAGTGCAACACATCTTCTTAGCATAGAGTTTATCAGATTGTCAGTTGTGGCCTGTGGAATATTGGTCCACTCCTCTTCAAAGGCTGTTATGGACGAAGAACACAGGTGCATTTTATTGGTGGCATTTTGAATGCACAGAGATACCGTGATGAGATCCTGAGGCCCATTGTTGTGCCATACATCCATGAACATCACCTCATGTTTCAGCAAGATAATGCACAGCCCCATGTTGCAAGGATCTGTACACAATTCTTGGAAGCTGAAAATGTCCCAGTTCTTGCATGGCCAGCATACTCACCGGACATGTCACCCATTGAGCATGTTTGGGATGTGCTTGACCGGCGTATACGACAGCGTGTACCAGCTCCCACTAATATCCAGCAACTTCGCACAGCCATTGAAGAGGAGTGGACCAACATTCCACAGGCCACAATTGACAATCTGAAAAACTCTATGCGAAGAAGATGTGTTGCACTGCATGAGGCAAATGGTGGTCACACCAGATACTGACTGGTTCTGAGTCCCCAGACCCCCAATAAAGCAAAAAAAATAAATAAAAAAAAAATGCACATTTCGGGGTGGCCTTTTATTGTGGGCAGTCTGGGGCGCACCTGTGCACTGGTCATGATGTTGGATCGGCATCTTGATGTGGCGCATCTGTGAGGTGGGGTGGATTGTCTCGGCGGGGCAGAGGTGCTCGCTGTCACACATTTAGACAGATTTGTGAACAATGTTTGAGAGAAATGGTAGTGTTGTGTATCTGGAGTGAATTTTTGATCTTTGGGTCCATCTCAGGAAAAATGGGAGCAAAAACAAAAGTGTTGCGTTTATATTTTTGTTGAGTATACATAGGCCATACACAGAGCCTCAGTAACAGACAGTTTTTATACAGGTGCGATGCTCATGTCAAACAAAATGATCACTGCAAGGTCAGGCAACAACTGCAGTCATAAAAGTGTGTCGTGACAACTTAACTTTACCCTTTAGCAACAGCAAATGGTCTGTTGTGGGTATATATAATACATGAAGCTTGTTTGTCCTTCAACCGACACAAAAAACAAGCAAGAAATTAAGTACATCCGGATAGCACTACACAACTTTTTCTCCATGGAAACGAGCAGGAGGCCAACAGACCATTATACCAGTCATATCTGTGATGAGGATGGCCCACCGACTGTTAATAACAACACCCATAATTGAATGAATGGTACATAAATACAGTGAACCCTCGTTTATCGCGGGGGTTAGGTTCCAGAAATAGCCCACAATAAGTGAAATCCGCGAAGTAGGACAATTTTATATTTTACAGTTATTATACATGTTTTAAGGCTGTAAACGCTTCACCACACACATTATACACCTTTCTGAGACTGGTATTAACATTTTCTCACATTTTTCTCTTGTTTAAACACTCAAACTTTTGTAGATTTTCATCAAAATATATTAATAGTGACGCGGGGGGGGACACGTGACACGCGGATACGTGCGCGCTGACACGTGCGCGCGGACACGTGTGTTTGTTTTGGTACCACATATCCATGCCATGTGCGAAAGTCGAGTGGAAAGCGACCTGGATATCATTTTGGGCAAGACTCAAGCCAATGCTAACAGTGCAAAACCGCTAACAGATGCCTCTGAGCACCAGTCCTCACCACAAGACCAGGTAAGACCAACCTGCGCTCACAAGAGTTGGTTGCATTTCACCCCGGCTCCAAAATCAGTCCGCCCCGGAGTTCGGGGCATGGCTATCAATGCGTCGCCAATACTCCACAGCTCTCTAGGACGGGGTTGGGTTTGTCCGCTAGACGTGAGGGGAAAAGACCCACTGTCTCCTCTCTGCACGCAAGTGTCCTCCCCCCGCTGCGGCTCCCTCGAATGCGGCTCTCCCCGCTGCGGCTCCCCCGGCCGCACGGCGTCCGGGCCAGGCCCGTCCATGTTGATTCTTGGCTCTTCCATGGTCCGGCTCACACTCAGTCTCTTCCATGGCTCGTGCAAGTAAACAAAGGCCACACCTCCTGTCACCCAGGCGCTCTCGTGAAGGACATCAGAGACTCTGTCCCTACCATCCTGCGTGACCATCCCTGGTCTAGACCTGGTTTAGTCCTGGTTTAGACCTGGTTTAGTCCTGGTTTAGACCTGTTTTAGACCTGGTTTAGTCCTGGTCTAGTCTCTTAGCCAATCAGGACGCAGGACACAATGTTACACTGTAAAAAAAAGTTACACTATAAAAAAAATTGGGAAAAAAAAAAAAAAAAAATTGAAAGAAAAAATCCGCGAAACAGCGAGGCCGCGAACAGTGAACCGCGATAGAGCGAGGGTTCACTGTAAGTTTAAAGTCACACTGAAACATTTCAAACAAAGTAGTACCATCTCTATGGAGACAAGCGGGAGGTGGACCCTCTACCCGAAAAGCTACGCAATGCACCTTTAAGAGTGAAAATGAATTTGATTTGTTTTTCATAGTTAAAAAACAAAAAAAACAAAAAACAGGGATTTTATTTGATTTTATTCAGAAATCAGTGACAAAAAAAGGACTCAAATTTGCTTGCTCAAAACTGACTTGAGCTGTCATGGCTCTCTGGCCATTCATTATGAGAATTTAATTTTAATTCGTCTTCCTCCTTCTCCCTCAGCAAACCCCCAGTGTAATCAAAATAACATTTGCTCAATCAAACTGTTCTATATCTTTGCTATAATGCTCTAGAATCCGCATCCGTTTTTTTACACAATTGCATATTGATTTCCCTGAGGATGTCAACACTGTTTAATTAAATCCAGTTCATTTTAACACAGGAATAAGACAACACAAAGATGGAGGCAAACAAGCCATGGCTGACACTGCTTGCCCAGAACTCAGCTCACATCTGACACAAACCCCTGACAGCTCCACAGTCTACAAGAGCTCCATCAAAAAGTGTTATTTCTGCGGCAAGACACCAACCAGACTGTAAGCTTGTGTAACTGTGGAGGTGGCATTCTGAACAGAAAGTTGACAGTGACTGGTGCAAAAGCAAGAGGAGGTGAATATGTAATAAAATATGTGCAAATACAAACATGATGGTGGCTAGATGTGGTAGTTTTATATACAAGGAATGTTTGTGTTTTCTTCTTCTCGTGTTCAACATTTTGATACCTAAAATGGCAAGCAAGATGGCAGCTACATTATTTATTATAGCGGAAAAGGTATGGGGGAATGTAGCGTCAAAATATGTCGCTCTGTGTTTTTTTTTTATTAGTTTCTGTGTTTCTTTTTGTTTTGTTTGTTGCTGCTTTTTTTGTTTGTTTCCAAGTTGATTGGTATAGCACATTTTAAAAACAAGACAGTTTCCTAAGGGCTGCACACAGCAATGTAAAACACACATTTAACACCAAGTCAGCAAAATTATGTTCCGGACAAATGGAACAATAAAAACAATAGATTAGAAAAAATAAAAGCAATAAATAAAAATAATGAAATAAATAAATGCAATCAAATCAATCAATAAAAGTAAAAAGAATAAAATAGATCAAAACTATAAGTAAAACTAAATTAATAAAACATAGAGAGGACCACACAAAAAGCTAGAGAGTAAAATAGGGTCTTTTTTTTGTTTTTGGCTTTGTTTGTTGCTTCTTTTTTTCTGCTTTCTTTGTTTTGTTCGGATTGTATGTATATTTGTTTCTTTTGTTGTCATTTATTTATTTTTTGTTTTCTTTGTTGATATTTTTTGTTTCATAGTGTTTGTTGTTTAAATACTGAAATTCTTATTGCACACATTAAATTCCAATAAATATATTTCCTGTTTCCAGTTAAACCCACAACTACACAACTGTATGTAAAATTAATAACCAGCATATTTGCTTCTTTCAATTATTGCATTTATAAATAACACTGTGCCCAGAGTCCACACTATATATTCATAACCTTACTCACAGTTATGAATACATATTTATCACTCCAACAGCTATTTTTCAAGACTTTAGTACAGTGCAGAGAAGGTGGCCATACTGGCTTGTCAAAGCCTGATCCCGTCAGATTTCAGAAGCTAAGCAAGACCGGGCCTCGGTAGTACTTGGATGGGAGACAACTGGGCATTCCAGAATTCAAACTGTTTTATTTAAGTATAATTCTTTAGGTGGTTAAAACATGCTAATTTAGTCAAGTCATTTATTTATATTGCTGGATATTGAAATGAATGAAAGCATTCGAGAAAGTTTCTTTCACAAATCTAAATGTTAATATACGTTTCAAAGATGCAAGTCCTTGAAGGTTAAATAAAATAAGTTTTTCAATACTTAATGCTATTTCTCTTAATAAACTAGTTTAAATACAACCATCAGTTCAAGTCATGCATGCAAGTAAGGTATGAATTACACATTAGCAAAGAGCATTGGCTTAGGTGCAAACTCAATTTATCTTGTGCTTGCAAATATAATGCTGTGTGAACATGCATACATTTAATGTACATTATTTAGCACCTTTTCATGTGTGACGCAGCCAGAACACTAGTTTCTCATTTGCACTGTAGCTACAAAGAAGCTGCTGTATCCTAGATATCTTACTGTAGTGCTCCTACAGCAGGGGTGGGCAATTATTTTTCCCCAGGGGCCAAATGAGAAGCAGAAAATATTGTGGCAGGCCGGGCCAAAAGTTTGAAGTCTACTCTGGTTATTAATTATATTTCTACATTGAAATCAGTAAATGACATTGTTTACAGAAGCTGGTAAGTTCTGTGTTATTATTAAAGGGATATGCCACCCCCAGGTCAAATTTGGGCATCTCCCCACAGTCCAGAGACTAAAATAAGTGGTGGAAAGCGTTTTCCTGCTCACCCAGCCATTGTCCGAGTCTGTCGCCACTGACCGCCGCGGTATCTGGTGCTCCTCCGCCTTAGACTGGAGTCTAACGTCGCCAGAGAAAGATTTCGGCCAAAAGGAATTAATTTGCTCGATGCGTTTCCCAATTACTTTCTGTGTAGTGCGCATTCATATCGAGTGCAAATAAATGTGCAAATCAACACGGAGAGCTTGCCTTGGTCATTTTGGGTGGGAACTATTTTCCAGTGCGGAAGAATAAAGCCGAATCACGCACCACGTTGTGCAACAGGGGAACTCCCTTCCCGGTGCGTAACTGGGATTCCCCTGGCAGCGTGGTGTGTGATACGGCTGTATTCTTCCGCACTGGAAAATAGTTCCCACCCAAAATGACCAAATCAAGCTCTCCGTGTTGATTTGCACATTTATTTGCACTCGATATGAATGCGCACTACACACAAAGTAATGGGGAAACGCATCGAGCAAATTAATTCCTTTTGGCTGAAATCTTTCTCTGGCGACGTTAGACTCCAGTCTAAGGCGGAGGAGCACCAGATACCGCGGCGGTCAGTGGCGACAGACTCGGACAATGGCTGGGTGAGCAGGAAAACGCTTTCCACCACTTATTTTAGTCTCTGGACTGTGGGGAGATGCCCAAATTTGACCTGGGGGTGGCATATCCCTTTAAGTAATGAGAGAGTGAGGTTTTACAAAAACTGAATTTATTCAGTAAAATAATTCAAAACAATGGTAAACGTGAAACATTTGTAACTCTTTTTCAGTCACATTAACCCCACAATGCTTTCTGATTTTAAGTTTCTTAACTTTCTACTAAGACACCACAATGTCTGTTTGCCAGATAATATAATACAAGATATGTGACAACATTTTTTTTGTCCAACTGCCAAACTGTGTAGACAAAAAGTCAAATTTAGCATGTTTAGTGTTTTTTTTCTTGATCAGTGAGAGAAATCTAGCCTCTGTTGAGCTTTAAGAAGTGCATCCAAGTCAGGTTCATGTTTGAGGTGGAGATGTGAAGCACGTCCGACAGATGATCATCAGTACAAATGCATTATGTACAATTTTGAAAGTAGGTTTTATTTTCTTAATTCCAAGCAACCTTTTGCGGGCCGGTCAGAGTCGGCTCGCAGGCTGTATTTGGCCCCTGGGCCTTGAAATGCCCAGGTCTGTCCTACAGTGATAATGTGTAAGCTATTTTCTGATCTGTTATAATGTTGGTTCCTTATCACAAACATTCCTAGAGTTGTGTTTTGTTTCATTCGCACACGTTTAACACACAAACCCTCCATATTTAGACAGACTGTTCTTAAACTCCAGAAAATAAATAAATAAATAAAAATCTGTTACTTGTGTGATCTGCAGCTAACCATCGGAGGTCCCAACTCTTCATCCTCATTGGATACCTCAGTTTTCCAACACAGAAGTCAGTAAAATTGTGTTTGTTTTATTAAGTCGTTTTAGATGAATATTGCAATTTACAATATACAAAATATAACATAATGATCCACGGGTGGGATTATAGCTATAACAGGGACAAGCGTCGGGACAAGTGTAGACCTGGTTTAGTCATGGTTTAGTTCTGGTTTAGTCCTGGTTTAGTCCTGGTTTAGACCCGGTTTAGACCTGGTTTAGTCTTGGTTTTGTCCTGGTTTAGTTCTGGTTTAGTCTTGGTTTAGTTCTGGTTTAGTCCTGGCTAGGTCCTGGTTTAGTCCTGGTCTAGTCCTGGTTTAGTTCTGGTTTAGTCCTGGTTTAGTCCTGGTTTAGTTCTGGTTTAGTCCTGGTTTAGTCCTGGTCTAGTCCTGGTTTAGTCCTGGTTTAGACCTGGTTTAGTCTTGGTTTAGTCCTGGTTTAGTCCTGGTTTAGTCCTGGTTTAGTTCTGGTTTAGTCCTGGTTTAGTCCTGGTTTGGTTCTGGTTTAGTTCTGGTTTAGTCCTGGTTTAGTCCTGGTTTAGTTCTGGTTTGGTCCTGGTTTAGTTCTGGTTTAGTCCTGGTTTAGTCCTGGTTTAGTTCTGGTTTGGTCCTGGTTTAGTTCTGGTTTAGTCCTGGTTTAGTCCTGGTTTGGTCCTGGTTTAGTTCTGGTTTAGTCCTGGTTTAGTCCTGGTTTAGTTCTGGTTTGGTCCTGGTTTAGTTCTGGTTTAGTTCTGGTTTAGTCCTGGTTTAGTCCTGGTTTAGTTCTGGTTTGGTCCTGGTTTAGTTCTGGTTTAGTCCTGGTTTAGTCCTGGTTTAGTCCTGGTTTAGTTCTGGTTTGGTCCTGGTTTAGTTCTGGTTTGGTCCTGGTTTAGTTCTGGTTTAGTCCTGGTTTAGTCCTGGTTTAGTCCTGGTTTAGTCCTGGTTTAGTTCTGGTTTAGTCCTGGTTTAGTCCTGGTTTAGTTCTGGTTTGGTCCTGGTTTAGTTCTGGTTTAGTCCTGGTTTAGTCCTGGTTTAGTCCTGGTTTAGTTCTGGTTTGGTCCTGGTTTAGTTCTGGTTTGGTCCTGGTTTAGTCCTGGTTTGGTTCTGGTTTAGTTCTGGTTTAGTCCTGGTTTAGTCCTGGTTTAGTTCTGGTTTGGTCCTGGTTTGGTTCTGGTTTAGTTCTGGTTTAGTCCTGGTTTAGTCCTGGTTTAGTTCTGGTTTGGTCCTGGTTTGGTTCTGGTTTAGTTCTGGTTTAGTCCTGGTTTGGTCCTGGTTTAGTTCTGGTTTAGTCCTGGTTTAGTTCTGGTTTAGTGCCGAAATAGATGCAGAAATAATGTGATATGACTCAGCCATAAGAACGCGCTCACTCCCGAAAGTTTGCGTATCCATGTTTTGAGCGGGGTCTGTAATTTCCGAGGACCGGGGGGGAGCGGGACATTTTTAACGGATTCATGTAAGAGTCTGGTTAATGCACCGGGCCCGCGTATCACCGCGTCTCACCGCGTCTCACCGCGGGCAGTTCGGCTCTGGGCCGCGCGTATTCCACGCGTAAGTCGTCGGGGGGAACACGTTACGCACAGACGGAGACACCGGGACCGGAGTTGGTGCGTCTCAGAGGAGACGTGGCACCGGGACTGAGGCTCAGGACGTGCCCGGGGGACGGCGCGTCTGCTCCGGCCTCCGCTCGGACCGTGCGCCCGGAGCAGTTTTTTTTCGCTGAAAACGCGCGGAGCCTGCATAAACTAAGCCACACAGACCGATTTTCTGGGCACACACAAAAAAAAAGAAAAAAAAAAAAAGAAAGAAATCAGCGTGAGAAATGCCACGTCGAATTGCGTGTGTCACACTCTCAATGCGTGAGACTTGAGAGCCCTGATTTTAGATCTTTGTATCTCCAGAGCCATCCATCCATCCATCCATTTTCTTCCGCTTATCCGGGGCCGGGTCACGGGGGCAACAGTCTAAGCAGGGACATCCAGACTTCCTTCACCCCGGACACTTCCTCCAGCTCCTCCGGGGGGACCCCAAGGCGTTCCCAGGCCAGCCGGGAGACATAGTCCCTCCAGCGGGTCCTGGGTCTTCCCCGGGGCCTCCTCCCGGTGGGACATGCCCGGAACACCTCCCAAGGGAGGCGTCCAGGAGGCATCCGGAACAGATGCCCGAGCCACCTCAGCTGGCTCCTCTCCACGTGGAGAAGCAGCGGCTCTACTCCGAGCTCCTCCCGTGTGACCAAGCTCCTCACCCTATCTCTAAGGGTGCGCCCAGCCACTCTGGGGAGGAAACTCATTTCGGCCGCTTGTATCCGCGATCTCGTCCTTTCGGTCATTACCCAAAGCTCATGGCCATAGGTGAGGGTAGGAACGTAGATTGACCGGTAAATTGAGAGCTTCGCCTTTTGACTCAGCTCCCTCTTCACCACAACGGTCCGGTACAACGACCGCATCACTGCCGACGCTGCACCGATCCGCCTGTCAATCTCACGCTCCATCCTCCCCTCACTCGTGAACAAGACCCCGAGATACTTGAACTCCTCCACTTGAGGCAAGGACTCTCCACCCACCCAGAGAGGGCAAACCACCTTTTTCCGGTCGAGAACCATGGCCTCGGATTTGGAGGAGCTGATTTTCATCCCAGCCGCTTCACACTCGGCTGCGAACCGCCCCAGTGCACATTGGAGGTCCCGGTTTGATGAAGCCATCAGGACAACATCATTCTGCATTCTGCTTCAAGCACCGCAGCAATTTCCTAATGTTGTGAACTTGTTCAAACATATGGCATTAAAACCTTTCTGATTCTGATTCTGATTCTGATCCGCAAACAGCAGAGATGAGATCCTGTGGTTCCCAAACCGGATCCCCTCCGGCCCCTGACTGCGCCTAGAAATTCTGTCCATAAATATAATGAACAGAACCGGTGACAAAGGGCAGCCCTGGCGGAGTCCAACATGCACCGGAAACAGGTCCGACTTACTACCGGCAATGCGAACACAGCTCCTGCTCCGGTCATACGTACAGGGATCGAACAGCCCTTAACAAAGGGCCCCGAACCCCGTACTCCCAGAGCACCCTCCACAGGACCCCACGAGGGACACGGTCGAATGCCTTCTCCAGATCCACAAAGCACATGTGGACTGGTTGGGCAAACTCCCATGCACCCTCGAGCACCCGATGGAGAGTATAGAGCTGGTCCAGTGTTCCCCGGCCTGGACGAAAACCACACTGCTCCTCCTGAATCCGAGGTTCGACTATCGGTCGAATTCTCCTCTCCAGCACCCTGGAATAGACCTTACCGGGAAGGCTGAGGAGTGTGATTCCCCGATAGTTGGAACACACCCTCCGGTCCCCCTTCTTAAACAGAGGGACCACCACCCCGGTCTGCCAGTCCAGAGGTACTGTCCCCGACCGCCACGCGATGTTGCAGAGACGTGTCAGCCAAGACAGCCCTACAACATCCAGCGACTTGAGATACTCAGGACGGATCTCATCCACCCCCGGGGCCTTGCCACCGAGGAGCTTTCCAACCACCTCAGTGACTTCAGCCAGGGTGATGAGTGAGTCCGACCCCGAGTCCCCAGCCTCTGCTTCCTCCTCGGAAGACATGACGGCGGGATTGAGGAGATCCTCAAAGTATTCCTTCCACCGTCCGACAACATCCCCAGTCGAGGTCAACAGCTCCCCACCCACACTGTAAACAGTGTTTGTGAAGCACTGCTTCCCCCTCCTGAGGCGCCGGACGGTTTGCCAGAATTTCTTTGAGGCCGTCCGATAGTCCTCCTCCATGGCCTCTCCGAACTCCTCCCAACTCCGAGTTTTTGCCTCTGCCACCGCCCGGGCTGCAGCACGCTTAGCCCGCCGGTACCCGTCGGCTGCCTCCGGAGTCCCACGAGCCAACAAGGCCCGATAGGACTCCTTCTTCAGCCTGACGGCATCCCTTACTTCCGGTGTCCACCACCGGGTTCGGGGATTGCCGCCGCGACAGGCACCACAGGCCTTACGACCACAGCTACGGGCGGCCGCATCGACAATAGAGGCCGAGAACAGAGCCCATTCGGACTCTATGTCCCCAGCCTCCCCTGGAATTTGGGAGAAGCTCTCCCGGAGGTGTGAGTTGAAGGTGCCCCTGACAGAGGGCTCTGCCAGACGTTCCCAACAGACCTTCACTACGCGCTTGGGCCTGCCAGGTCTTTCCGGCTTCCTCCCCTGCCAGCGGACCCAACTCACCACCAGGTGGTGATCGGTTGACAGCTCTGCCCCTCTCTTCACCTGAGTGTCCAAGACACGCGGCCGGAGGTCAGATGACACGACAACAAAGTCGATCATCGACCTCCGTCCTAGGGTGTCCTGGTGCCACGTGCACTGATGGACACCCTTGTGCTCGAACATGGTGTTCGTTATGGACAAACTGTGGCTAGCACAGAAGTCCAATAACAGAACACCACTCGGGTTCAGATCAGGGAGGCTGTTCCTCCCAATCACCCCTCTCCAGGTGTCACTGTCGTTGCCCACGTGGGCGTTGAAGTCCCCCAGGAGAACAATGGAGTCCCCGGTCGGTGCACTGTCCAGTACCCCTCCCAGGCACTCCAAGAAGGCCGGGTACTCCGCACTGCTGTTCGGCCCGTAGGCCGACACAACAGTAAGAGACCTGTCCCTGACCCGAAGGCGCAGGGACGCGACCCTCTCGTTCACCGGGGTGAACTCCAACACACAGCGGCTGAGCCGTGGGGCAATGAGTAGGCCCACACCGGCCCGCCGCCGTTCCCCGCGGGCAACGCCAGAGAAATGGAGAGTCCAGCCCCCTTCAAGGAGTTGGGTTCCAGAGCCCAGGCTGTGCGTGGAGGTGAGGCCGACTATATCTAGTCGATAGCGCTCAACCTCCCGCACGAGCTCAGGCTCCTTCCCCCCCAGCGAGGTGACATTCCATGTCCCCAGAGCTATTCTCCATGTCCGGAGATCTGGTCGCCGAGGCCCCCGCCTTCGGCTGCCGCCCAGATCACTCTGCACCCGGCCCTTATGGATCCTCCTGCGGGTGGTGGGTCCACGGGAGGACGGCCCCACGTCGCTCCTTCGGGCTGAGCCCGGCCGGGCCCCATGGGGAAAGGCCCGGCCACCAGGCGCTCGTTCGCGAGCTCCCACCCCAGGCCTGGCTCCAGGGTGGGGCCCCGGTGACGCCGATCCGGGCGACGTAACTGACCTCGATTGAATACTCATCATAAGGGCTTCTGAACCGCTCTTGGTCTGACCCGTCCCCCAGGACCTGTTTGCCTTGGGTGACCCTACCAGGGGCATAAAGCCCCCAACAACATAGCTCCCGGGATCATTCGGGCACTCAAACCCCTCCACCACGTTAAGGTGGCGGCTCAAGGAGGGGTATCTCCAGAGCCAGGA